>JZKD02S2258378.1:58660-74728 GCA_000966675.3 Picea glauca | reverse complement strand
CGTATATCATTTCTGTGTATTGTGAAGATTATGCTGGATATTTCACTGTTATTCTGTTATTTCTAGCATTTCGTTTCTGTTCTGCATATTTTATATATCTGGTATCTTGCATAGTGGAAGAATTTATATTTGCCTTTGAGAATTTGGCCTTCAGAACAGAGGGCATTAAAGATGTGTTTTTCCAGAAATTCTTTATCAGTTGCCTAAAGGATGAAATACGAGCCCAGGTCCTCATGTCTTGCCCTTATATTTGGTTGGAAGCTACTAAATGTGCCAAAGAAGACCAGCAAGTTATTTTTTCCTATATCAAAAAACTCTCTTTGCTTCCTCTCCCTCGACCCATAAATCCTCCCCCCCTACCACTCCCATCAAGGTCCATAAATTAACTCGAGATGAATTGGCTGAGTGCCAACTCAAGGGTCTTTTCTACAATTGTGATGAAAAATATTTTCTCGGGCATAGGTGTAAGGAACACAAAATTTTTATGGCCATTTCAGAGGATGTTGTTGAAGAAGAAGATGTCATTTCCCTTGTTAAAGAGCTACCCCCTCTGAATGCTACTCTTGATCCAGCTGACCCACCAGAAGTTGAACCAATGATTTCATTGAATGCCCTTAGTGACTTCTTTTCTCCCCAAACCCTCAAGCTCATTGGCTATATTAAGCATCGAAAATTCACCATCCTCATTGATAGTGGAAGCACCCATAATTTTATTCACCGCCGCATTGCCCAGGAAACCAATTGCTATATTGATCATGTTGTCAACAATTTTCAAATCATGATAGACAATGGTGGTTACATGAAATGTGTCGGGCGTTGTGAAAATGTACGTCTTCAAATTGGATAGTACCACATGAAATATCATATGTTTTCCATAAACATGGGCGGTTGTGATATTGTGCTAGGTGTTGAATGGTTACACACTTTGGGCCCCATTCTCATGGATTTTAAGGCATTAACAATGAAATTCGCCCAAGAGGGACAACAATATCAATTCCAAGGAATCAAAACAGGTTCTCCTGAGATCATTAGTTCCCATCGAATGGAAAATATTATCAATAAAGGTCATTCAGGTATTATTTCCCAACTCCATTCCATTCAAGCAGTTGAGACACCCTCCATTCATCCTGACCTCCAATATATCATATCCAAACACCAAGCTATTTTTTCGACTCCTTAGGGACTTCCTCCTTGCAATGGTTTTCATGATCATTCCATTCCCCTTGTCTGCAATAGTCTTCCTCCCAATGTTCACCCTTATCGTCATCCCTTTCCCCAGAAGAATGAAATTGAAAAAATAGTGCAGGAGTTACTCGAAGCAGGTGTTATCTGTCCTAGTACTAGCCCCTATTCTTCTCCTATGGTAATGGTACTCAAGAAATAAGGTACTTAGAGCATGTGTCCTGACTTTCACGCCCTCAATAAACTCACCATCAAAGAAAAGTTTCCCATTCATGTCATTGATGATCTCTTAAATGAATTGAGCACTGCTCAGTACTTTAATAAAATTGATATTCGTACTAGCTACCACTAGATACGTATGAAATAAGCAGACATTCCCAAGACTTCCTTTAGAAATCATGAGGGTCACTATGAGTTCTTGGTCATGCCCTTTAGCTTGTGTAATGACCCATCCACCTTCCAAAGTCTCATGAATCATGTCTTCCGTCCTTTTCTCCATCATTTTGTCTTAGTTTTATTTGATGATATTCTCATCTATAGTAAAACTTAGAAATCCTATCTCTCCCATGTGGATCAAGTCCTCCATGTACTCTCTCAGCACCAACTTTTCCTCAAAAAATCTGAATTTTTCTTTGGTGCCTCATAAGTGGAGTATCTGGGCCATATTGTTGGCAAGGATGGTGTACGGGTGGATCCTAAGAAACTTGAAGCCATGCAGGATTGGCCTCGCCCTAAAAATCTTAAGATTTTGCATGGATTTCTAGGTTTAATAGGTTATTATTGCAAGTTTGTTAAGAATTATGGAAAAATTGCATCCCCTCTCACTGCTCTCTTTAAAAAGAAATAATTCCTTCACTTGGACTCCAACAATTGATCAATCCTTCCATGCCTTGAAAGAATCTATGTGCATGAATCTGGTCCTAGGACTTCCCGACTTCACCAATAATGTTTCTTGGAATGTGATGCTTCAGGAAAAGGAATTGGGGTGGTCCTCATGGAAGATGGTTGGTCTTTGAAATTCATCAACAAACAAATTTTAGACAGACATTTGGGCCAATCAATCTATGAAAAGGAAATGTTGGCTATTTAACATGCCATGGATCTTTGGAATCCTTATCTATTGCGGCAATGCTTCCAGATTAAAAATGATCACTAGAGCCTCAAGTATCTTTCTGAAACAAAGAATTTCATCTCCAGAGCAACAAAAATGGGTAACCAAGCTATTTGTATATGATTATGAGATCATTTATAAGAATGGAAAAGAAAGTGTGGTCGTTGATGCTCTTTCCCAAAAATATGAAGAAGAAGGGTTCCTATGTTCCCTCTCCTTCATTGTACCCGATTGGCTCCAAGATGCTCACCAAGAATGGTTGCAATATCCCAAAATCTCTCACCTGATCCAACAATTGCAAGAAAATTCTCTAGCTTCTCCAAGGCACTATTGGCACAATAATGAGCTTCATGAAAAAGCCTATCTATATTTAATCATGTTAGCACTCTATAAATTTGTTTGGTTGATTAAAAAATGAAATAGGTATCTGTTTCAACCAAATTTAGGTTTGATTCTGACCCTTCCAACCAGAGAGGGTTCTCTCAAATGCGTAAATACTGAAAATACTCAAAAATATTTGGCAATGGACACACAGAGGTCAGATTATGCAACAGGACAAGTTTTTTAAAGGGGTTGGTAGGACCAACAAGAGAACAGGGCCATTGGGCAATGGGGTCAACTTCACAAATCATATGAAAATTTGTAAGCTATGTATTCCTGAGGGAACAAAGGAAAAATAGGCAATGTGTTCAGCCAAATAAGCAATATGAGATGGCAGTGGAAAAATAGGAAACACTACTATGACAAGATGCATCTAACAGAAGACAAATCTCTTGGCATAACTTTAGAAGAAGAAACATAAAGGATGGCTACCGAAAACAGGGCACCAATCAAGGGTGACTTCTGAATCAAGAACCAATAATCACATAACAAATATAATTAATATGAGATAGAGCACCAACAAGGTGAATTATTTCTTTTGCTTAAAGATTATCGCTAGCATAAAAACACATTCATGAATATGAAATACAACAAAACATAATGAACATCAACACCATGATGAATCTTGGCTATCCAAGAAAAACCTTCTCTGCTTGTATTAAAATTCATAAGAAATCACAAAGTTTTCTTGCTACAGGGGCAGGCCCCTCTCCAACCAGTCGAACCCTTCATTTATATTTTTAACAATATATATAGATAAATTGCATATGAGACCCAAAAACGTATCATCTTATCCAATATTCCAAAATAAGATATCGGTTATAGAGGGGGTAACGTACCAAAACTGAACTACTACTTTCTAGGGAACGTTATAAACAAAAAACCAAAATATTTGATATTTTATCCTGAATGCCACCTGTCTACAAAATCACAAGATTCCTTGAAATGAACCCGATTTAGCCCATCATGATTTTTTCATTTTATCTTTTCAATCTCTTCCTTTAACGTGTCAATCCAACTAGGTTGGTCTTCTTTAGTACCTTTAACTGTTCCAGCTTTAACTTCCTCCTTCTGTCGCTTTTTCCTTTTTCTCTCACCAGCTTGCATGTAGTATCCATATGCATATCCATTAATGATAAAATCATTTACAATAGGATTCAACCTAATCTCTTCGTCTGATCCTGTTTCATCCACAGATTTTGCACAAAAATTTGTTGTCAGGAGTTGCGCAACATGCCTTTCTCTCTTTTTACTTGATAGCCCTGTCATATTATTCAAATTATCTGGTTTTCTGAAAATCGTTGGATCCTTCTCCTAAAATCCCTCTGCTTTTCCAGGGAACACGAGCCTATTTTCCTCAAATGTACATGAATTGGATGAGTGATTCGATTTGTAGTTATCCGCTTGAGAATAAACTATCAATTACCCAAAATAGAGTAATTTCACTTGTATTTTGAGTAATAGTCCCATCAAGTATTAATTATGGGCTACAGACGAAAGTCCTTATAGGGATAATGACCTCTCACGTTCGACCATCGATTTTCAATGATGAGTCTTAAATCGGTTATTTGACGACGCTTAGCATTGCGTGGACGAATGGTACCTAAACAAGTGTCTCAAGATGATTAGACTAGCTGTCAATTTTATTTTACACATGTGACCATTGGATTTGACACATTTGATGGCACTTAACACGTGATTTCAGGGTGTGATTAAGTGGTTTTGAGTTCACCCACTTTCCCCCCCAAAATGCTTTTGAGGATGCCACGTATCTTTACAGGAGACCACAGTTGTAATTTCGGGCCCGCTTAGACATTTTAACCTCTGCACTGTTTCCATCCCCGAAATCTATCCCAAATGTTGATCTTGGCAGATGGTGATCTATGACCTTTCGAGTCTGATTTTCCTAACACCTCTGCCAAATTTAATCTCTTTTTCCATTCCTAGCATTTCCCCAAATTTATTTGACTTCTAAATCGGTTTAGCACCTCGCTAACCCTGGAATCTCAATTTCACCCTGAAAATTTAAATGGTGATAAGAAATAAAACAATCACAACTTAAATCTACGGTGCTTTCTGAGCTTCATGCTTCACCCATTGTTGGGCATTCATGGTTTACAAAAACCTATGAACGGGTCAATGTTATTTTTTTGGGGATGGTATGAAATAGGATGTCCGCAACTTTGTGGCAGAATGTGATGTCTATCAATGCAAGAAGGGAGAAATATTCAAATCCCCCAACACACTCCAACCCCTTCCAATTCCCCCTTCTATTTGGGAGGATATTTATATGGATTTAATTATGGGCCTACCTAAATCCGACAAAAAGATAGTCATCATGGTGGTGGTTGATCTTCTTTCCAAATATGCTCATTTATGTGCATTGAAACATCTCTTCACCACATCCACAATAGCTCATGTTTTCATGGATAATATCTCCAGACTTCATGGCATGCCACATTCTATTGTTCACCAACAATTTTTGGCAAGAATTGTTCAAGATACAGGGCACCTAACTACATCTCAACACCACCTATCATCCCCATACCGATGGCCAAACTGAAATTGTCAACAAGTGTTTGGAAACATATTTAAGGTGTTTTGCATATGACCACCAACATTAGTGTGATCAATGGTTACCACTAGCTGAATGGTGGTACAACATATCTTACCATACAACTACTCGCATGACTCCTTTTGAAGCAGTATATGGAAAAAATATATCATCAATTATCTCATATATGCCAGGTGTCTCTAAGGTTCACGAGGTTGAAAAACATCTTACAGTACATGAGGCCATTCTCCATACCCTCAAAGACAATTTGGTGCTAGCTCAAAATCACATGAAGAAACAAGTCGATCAAGGTCGTTCTAAATGTCTATTTCTTGAAGGGGATCAAGTGTTTCTTCGTCTACAACCTTATAAGAAGAATTCACTCAAAGATAAACATTATCAGAATCTTGATCCCAAATTTTATGGTCCTTATGCCATTCTCAAGTGTGTGGGTCCTGTCACCTTCCAATTAACTCTACCCAATGATTCTAAGCTCCATCGTGTTTTTCACGTCTCATACTTAAAGAAGGTGATTAGAACTAAGTGCCAAAATCAAACCCGTCTCCCTGAGTTGGATGAAGAAGGTTCCATTTGGTTACACCCCCAAGAATTATTGGACCAATGTGAATGTCATCTCTGTCAGTGCACCATCCGAGAAGTGTTAATGCAGTGGAAATATACAACTCCAAACAATGCCACCTGGGATCCCACTACCATTCTACAACAATTTCCTCATCTCAAGCCTTGAGGACAAGGATATTTTTCAAGGGGGAGGACATGCTAGGGACCTAACCTCCCTAATCCCTCATGTAGGTATAACAATATATTTTCCATGTAATAAAGGCCAAAATTAGTTTATAAGCCCTATTTAATAAATGTGAACAAGTCAATGTAAGAAGACCTAATAGAATCTTTCGCTTCTAGAAAGATATTCCAATAGAAGGTTTTTTAGAAGATAGAATTAGTATAATAAGAGTAGGAGGCATGCTAAGTATTTGTCTTGAGAATTATTTTAATAGAGCGTTGCTCTGCTGGAGGTTTCCCCCTCGAAGAGGAAAATGAACATTGATTCCTATCAATATTAAATGTATCATTTTGGTGTTGTGGTTTCATATATTGTGTTGTTCCGTTGTTATTCTCTGCAATATTTCTATTTTCTGCTATTATAATAGATCTGGTACCTTACAGGTAGTTTGTAAAATAGAGAAATAACTATATACATAAGTATTGGTTTATGGTTACAAACTTACTATGGAGTAAATGTTGCATTGTGGATTTGAGGACTTCTATGGAAAACATAATTGTTATATGATAATGGCTATAACATGTATTTTTTCATGATGGTTGTATATGAATAGCTAAAGAATGAAGACACAAACTAAGTTTATGGAAATAAGGGAACCAAGAGGAAATAAATCTCAAGGACATAGGCATGAAATGAGCGAAGTATAGTGGAATAATTGTTGCATCTTAAAAGGAGCCAAGTGGAGATGAATATGTAATTTAGAAGGCACATTTGTAACTATTGGAAGGTTTAGAGATTCCCTTACCATAGATGGAGTTCGTAGAGCCACAACTCTTAGACTTCCTATTCGACCTTGTGACGGATACTTGGAGGGAAGTGGTATATCCTAAAGGAATACGATGTAGAGGATGGGTACATGTCCTTGAGTTGTGCAAGTTGAGGGGAATGCGATCCTATTGGTTTGAATTGTTGTGGGAACCAACAAATTATGAAAGTTATTGCAGTCGTAGTTCCTAGATCCACATCTCCAAGACTTCCTGGTTGGTCTATGTTGGATCCCTAGAGGGAAGTGATGCATCCTGAGGGACTATGGAGCAGAGATGGGGGTACACTTCCTTGGGTTGTGCAGAATGAGGGGAATGAGATATTGTTGGTTGGAATTGTTGCAAGAATTATAAATTGTAAAATCATTATGTATGGTTTTGGGATGGAGTGTCTATGTATCTATGTCTTAGGTTGAAGTGCCTATGTATATATGTTTTAGGTTGAAGTGCTTGTGCGATATTAGGTTAGAGAGCCTATATGTTGATTAAGGGATAGTGAGGATAGAATTGTAATATGTATCTACATATGTATGGTGATGTGCACATAGGGCAGTGAAAAAACAAGGAGGAGGGGATGTAACATCTATAGTTTCAATCCAAAAAAATTATAATGCAATTGTGTAAATGCGAATTAGGATGGTGAGATGATATGTTTTGGGAGGAATATCCCATACTAATTAATATGTATGAGGGCCAAGATATGCATTTTGTACATTGAAAATAATTAATAAAAATAATTATCGTTGGATGTGATGCAAGAGGGATGATAATGATGGGAGATATGATTCCATAAGTGAAGGGGGTGTTGAAGCGTCATAAATACTTTAACTCAGAAGTAGGAACCAAGCCCACTTAAAAGGCCCAATTATACTCGTAAGTGTTTGATGAGTGGATTGATTCTCTAGATCTTTGATCCAATCGGTTTATCAATGGGATTTATGGGTAACTGACATGTGTATATTTCTATGAAAAGTTTCTACTTAAGGTTAAGAGATTCTCTTTTTTTGTATTTTTATACTCTTAAATAATATAGATAAGACAAAGATGATGGCATAAGCCAACTGATAAAGGGAAATTACTAAATACTGAAGAATGATGAGCTTGGGATAGCCCTTCCACCTTAGCGTGCAGACAACAATAAACAAACCTATTCCAATATTAGCAATAATACTTTTATTTGCTGACATTCATCATTGACTGAGATAACAATTGTTGAAAGGAAAACAAATACATAACAAAGATGAGTGTAAGAAAATTAGTTCCCTTATCTCTACCATCAATCACATATCAACACATCCATTTATTTTCATCATCTAGAAAAAAAGAACTATCATGATATTGAAAGATAACTTAACAATAGATACAACAACTCTTACTCAATACAAAAACACTGTCAAACTTGAAGACGGAAACAATGCCTCCTCGATCCAATCAAGTTGACGCTTTAGATGAAAAAATTGTCTTTGGTTCTAAAACAAACTTCTTAATTAAAGTCACATAGAAATAATTCCTTTTACAATTCTAAAAAAAAGGTCTATCCAAAAACCATCGACCCTTTTCACGAGGTCGATCTCCCTTTTTATGAAGGATCACTAAGCTAAAAATAACTGCTAAAAGTTGTGTTAAGTAAAACACAAATGACACATGGCAGAATTTATCTCCTCATTCTCTTGAGATCATATGATTTCTTACTGCAGTGGATGATTTCTATCATACTCCGCCCACTTGAAGAAAAGGTCTTTGCATGTGTTTGCATAGGGAAACCTATGCTGATTCATCAGTGTGGAAAAGACTTCCTTTATCTCCACTGCTCGTTCTCTATACCTGATCAGTATGACACTTAAGCACTGTAGAACTGCGAGGGCTTTGATAGGGTGTTCCACAAACTACTTTACTTGAACTAGAGTCATACTTGAAATCTGTGAGATCTCTGCCTTCCATGTCGAGTCTTGCTCTGCATGCCATTTGACTATATCATTCAAATCAACGAAATTTTCTGGTGGGCCAAATTCTGGTATGCCAATGTTTTGCATGTCTCGATTGATATTCTCCTAAATTTTCTGGCACTCTCCCCACCTTTCCTGTATCTTCCGCCGAGGTTCCTGGACCATGCTCACCTAGTATTCAACTGCCTTCCTGATTCAAGAGATGATGCTATGCATTAGTATTCAGATGCTATTCTCTTATGAGTCTTATCCCTTCTATACTGCACTGGTATAGTCAATCCACTCTAAGGCATGATGTGCCTTTTCATACCATCTCTGCACATATTTACAAGTTTCCATCCCCATGAGAGTATTGTCTTGAAAATAGGCTATGCATGTGGTGAAGAGATTTCTTTCATTTGTGAATTGTGCATATGTTTCTTTGAACTCAGTCCTCAGGAATACTACTGCCTGCATCAAATCTTGATAATACTTCTCTAGATGGCACATATGATCTAGATCCTTTTTTGTGGTTGCTAATTCCTTTTCATCCATTTTTTCTCTGTCTAGCATTACATCAGTGATAGCCATTACCACCCCGATCAACTCACTTATCTTAGCATTTTCTGTGTTGAGAAGCGTTTCTTTTGTGGTGATTAGGAGTGTGCTATCAAGCGTGAGCCTCCTTTTATTGGTTGTCCTTCTCAGCACAACTTTCCTCTTTATATCATAAGCGATTTCTTGTATATCAAAAACCTCATCTACCGGCTCCAGAATCTATTGATCTCCCGAGGTTAGAGTGTTTCTTAGGATTTTTTTCGTATATATGTGTTCTATGACCGAATCTTGTAGTTCTTTAGCAGAGGGAAATTCTGTATGTCTTGGTGACTCAGCCTCCTACTGGAGTTCATCAACTGATGGAGTCTCAACTTTTATGGGGAGAGGGGAAAAGGAGCAACATTTACTAGAGGATTGACTATTGAGATGTTGATTTCTGATCATTGTGTTTCTTCTTCCTTCCTGTTCACTAGAGCCCAAATCCTCTTGGAGCTGTCCATATTACACTGAATTCCCGATTGGTTGATAAATTCAGTGTTCAACATGACATTTTCGACCTTTTCGTCACCTTCTTGGGGAATTGAGGTCAAAGATTCGGGAGTTACAACAGATGTTTCCCCTAGTTCTCCCTCCTTTGTGATTGGTACTGGGGTTATGAGAAAAACCTATGAGCTTTCCTCATCATCATATATGGTAATTAGGTCTATGAGGACATTGGAAATATATGTCCCACTTGATGTTCTTGTTTCCCCCAGCTGCGCTATAGCAGCAACCAACGACCTTGTCTGTTGTGTCATGATGCTTGGTTTTTTTGGACAAGCAGTCTCCCCTAGTGGAATTGTCTCTGAGCCATTTATCTCTTCTCCGATATTGATTGTGTTGACCGGGATGAACCTTAAGGGTTTTGTCAAAGGGTCAAGAGGGTGTCACTTTCAAATTTTTGTATGAATCCTTGGGCTTATTATAATAACAACATCCCTCTCCTCTGTGCCTTTGTGGCTTCTACTACTCTGTTTTCCTCCCTAACCCTGATGTTACGAGGAAAATCTCTCTATGGCTAGGGTGAACCACAACAAATGAAAATGACTGCAGAAATCAACTCTATCAAAAAAATATGCTATATAAACCAATGTGTAAGGGAGATAAGAAAGAGGCCTACCTCATCCAGATGTTTGATGATGTCCACCGTTGAGAACTTTGATCCAAAGTTCTCAACGGTGGACCCCCAAAGTTATATATACGTACAACATGTTCTCAACAAACAAGAAAAAACAAGCATCTGGTGGCAATATAAAAGGTTATCACATTAGATAACATTATCCATCAATATACATAACAAATACACCCATGGATAATAATTCATATATTTGTAAGACATCAATTGGACGGGAAGAGAGTATTTCTATTAATAAATGATCAACAGAAGTGAAAATATTACAGACTTCCTTGTCGGCACGGTTCAGAACCGAGAAACTAAGTTCCTTTCAGTTGGGCCTCCACCACTTCAATCCTCTGCCAAAGGCAAGCTCATAGAAGGCAGACAATGAGGTTGTCCATCAATAAGGGAAGATCTTAAGGGTTGAACATTGTGTTTAGGTTTAAAGGACAAAGGGATGTAGACTCAATATGAAGTAAATAATTCCTCTAGAGTAACTTTGATCTCAAATTTGAATTCTTTCTCCTTTTCTATAGCTCAGAATTGGCCTCTTTATAGCCTTCAAAATGCAACTGAAGGGCCGAGTCAGAACGTTTCCAGTATATGGAAGGCCAAGGATTAGATATCTCCTGTGTGACATGGAAACCCGACATTTAATTTTGGTTTTCTGTCACAAATCCCGATGTACGCATGTTGTAGTGAAGCAACCTACATATACGCTTGCTGTATAGGGTGCAAGATGCATACAAGTGGAAAAATTTGTATTTTTGTCTCTAGATTTTAGTAATAGGGAAGATAAGTCTGCATAGGAAATAGAATAAGGCCCTCTCTGCAAGATTGCATAGGGTGAGGAAATTATTTCTCTAATAGATGCCCCCTAATGTGTGAGGTCAGAGGAGTATCTGCGATGGAAAAAATACATTATAAATAACCCAGAAGTGGAGTGGTAGGGAACTAGCTAGACAAACTCAATTTTCCATTACATTCTTCATTGACTTTCAATAAATGGATGCCAAAAATTACATTGTAGACCCATGTGAAAATATACCAAACAAGTGTCTGTGGCCATGAATAGGAAAACACAAATGAGGTTACATACCAATAGCTATCATAGTCATGAACAAGGCCAAGTAGAAACGATCTCAAAACCAATATGAAGATATCTGTATACGATGGAGTACAATTTGATCTCCCATGATCACTGAAGTCATATATGTACTGGTCCAATGAAAGGGAACCAATAGCTTAGGAAATATGCGACCACATAGTGATGTCTTCAAGTCTTCTACACAATTCGTCAAAGGTGCAAGTCTACATCATGTGAATAAAGGAGTTGAGGTCGAACACAATGAGACACCGTTTGATTACCGATCATTGATGTATACCGTTAACAAATGCAAGAAAACATACCAATAATGAAAGTAGGTATCAAGGAACTAAGTACATTCCTACAAGTGTGAATAGAGGAGTCGGTGTCGAACACTTGAAGAATCCACCAATCATGAGACATTGATGTATTCCCAATTGTTGATGGCAAGAGAGCCTACCACTAATGACTGCAAGCCTCAAGGTACTCATAAGACTCTAGGTCCCATTTCCAGAATAAATGGGCTGAAGTCGATGGAAAGAGACCTACTGAAAGGAGATCATTACGGCATCTCTCATCAATCAACACAAGGTACAAAGTAGGAGCTTCATGATTTGGTGGAAATCAGACGAAGAACATGTTCACGAATAATGACCCTGTGCATCTTTCGCGTGTCCCAAGTGCAAGCAGTACACAAAAAAGACCCTCTGAATAACAACCAATGATGAAAATGCTGACAAAAGTGAGGAAACCACTAATAAGGATAATGGCATCCAATACACTTCACGAATCCCAATGTGTGAATAGATGTCTTGTTGTCGAACACAAGGGAAACCACCCAGTCAACAACTAATGATGAAATGTCGACTGCTGGGTTCAAGGTTACTTACCAATGATGCAAGTAGGGCCAGGGTGCATGTTAGGACTACAATATCATGTGATTCTGAGAAAAACTGAGGGTATGACCGACATGCAAAGTTAGGATTTCTAAGGAGTGGCCGACACAAGTGGATAGAATTCCTTTGAAAAAGAGCACAAGACATGTGGATGACTCCGAAGCATAGACCTGATGATGAAAATATGAGATGCAGGAGGCATCAATGAAATTCTCTGTAGGGACTGGAAGAGTAACCAGTTGGTAGAGAAGACTCTATAACGAGCTCAACTTCCTAAGGCCATGCTAATCCAAAAATTATTATGATGAATGGACTCAAATAACTTTGTTCTTTATTCAAAGGCGACACGACTGCTGTCGATACAAGATAATACTCCCTTCTTGCCTGTATTTTTTTGTTTTTTCATAGACAAATGAATGCTATGATACAGAGGAGGAAACGAGTGTCGCAAGTAAGAAAAAATAGTTCTAGGACTGGAGCATACCTATGCTCAATTAAGGGAAGTGCATGCGGGAGATGGACACTCGGGGGAATGTTCTCTCCTAGGTATAGGGTGTCAAATTGCGAAGGATATAAACAAGGCTCTGCTTGGTTGAGGATGCAAAACTGCTGGTGAAAATGGTTTATAACGAAAAGCAAGAAATGACTATAGGATCAATACTACAAGCAAGGGCATGAAATGGAATCACAACTTAACGCCCAAAAATGTCCTTTTTTATGTCTTTTAGTCTACTTGGTGTGAAAAAGGGATAAACTTGTGCCAAATAGACGTCTTTTCAAAACCAATTTTATGAGTGTGAAAGAGACAAGTTCAGTCGAAAATATTTTCACTTTTTGATAATGAGTCATAAAAGAGCTTAACTAAGACTCACACGACCTTTCAAATCCAATTTAAAGAATGTGAAAGGGACAAATCACTCGACAATCTTTTCATTTTTGAGCGAGTAAGAAAAGAGCTTAAATTAAACTCATTTGGGAGTCCATGGGGTATAAGGCTATATGTTTATGAATGAGAAATGAGGCTCAACATAAATTCAAGTACAAGTTGTGAGGGACTCTCGGTCCTATGAAACAAATCTCTACATGGGCACCAAATGCAGTAGGGGATCTAAACTAGGGAACCCAGGTTTGGTAAGTCTCTACCACTTGATAATGACATGAATTTATCGTAGATGGAAGGTTTTGTGTCACAACAAATGGGTTTTTACCTAGGGCATAAAGAGTGACAGTTATAGGATAATGAGAAAAAGCATAATGGAGTGGATACCTATCCTATATGATGGGTAATGAAAATACCTACCCGTGGTGACAAACGGTCAACATAATGTTGAAATATGTAAGAATCCTAGGTAAAAACTGCAAAAACCAACTCGATCCACCTTTGTATTAGTCCATTAGGTGAAAAAATGGCTTAAAACTATATAAAGTGGGTAAAAATAATTTATAAATAGTAACAAAATAAAAAATTGCTATACCATTTTGATTTTTTACCCAACTAGTGCAAATTGGACCAAAATACCTCTGGGATTCAAACGACGATTGCAGGAGCATTAGTCAATGAAATCATGAACCGTCTGGATCAGGTAATTCTTGTTCTCTCCCTCTTCAAATTCAGTGGATTAAAATTTTGAATTAGGTAATTTTGAATAGGGTACTATTCAAAGGAGGAAAATCATAGCAAAGAAACTCTGCCCAATTTCCGAATCCGTTTTGTCCCAACCCTTTAGCCTTTCCTCAAGCTTTAGGAGAATTCAAGCAAAGCAGTTGGAGGACAAAGAAGAGGAGGAGCCCAGGATCAGGATCAAGGAATGGTGGCCAGTCTCTATAATCATTGTAAGTTGATTCATCTTGAGATTAATAAAAAGATACTTTTCCCGTCCCAAATGCACGAATCTTATATGTTTTATTCGATTTATGCTGAATCTCTAACCCTCTAGTAGAACAATAGCATGCATGCGTAGTTTTGTCTTGATTGCAGGAAAGATTTTTGGAAGGATCAGCAGAAGCAAAGGGGATAAAGCACAACGGAGGATCTACACCAACCATCGATAAAAAGGTTAATTGGTTCTTTCCATGTTTGCATGTGAAAAAGGGTTTTAGGTTTGGGGTAGAAGGTTAAAAGTAATTTCTCAAGAGTCATGATTTGCATGCAAGTTTAAACCCTAGCTTGTTAGTCCGTAGGGTAGAATTTCCCCACAACAGAATTGGCGACTCCACTAGGGATATTTACTCTTAGGGTTTCCCGGATTTAGTTAAAGGTTCTTGGGTAGTTCAAAGAAGTTGAGTTTTCAGTTTCTTTGTTTATTTGTTTTCTGTTAGGTCAAAGCTAGTAGGGAACCTGGTTATCAGTACCCGTTTTTCCTTGACTGTGGCTTGACATTTATTCTCGAGACACACAGAGGTACACGCAGCCTGCAGAAGGCCTGCACACATGTAACCCACGCCCTAACCTTCTACAGCCCGCGTTTGAACGCCTGCTGTAGTGGTTTCAGTAGCGTGTAGAGCCCAGGAAGCTTAAGAGGCAGTCTCCTCTTCCCTGTCAGAAGTTTACCTTCTCAGGGGGATTTCTAGATCCTATCTGGGTCTTGATTGGTTTAGTGTCTTGCTTTCAGTCTGCCTTATTGTGTTAGGTTATTCTTTGCATTTGTTTTCTTTTTTGCAAATTTTCCTTTTCTGTTAAAGTAAAAGCATCCAAGCCTTTTAGAGACCCTGGTTGTCAATACCAGAGGCCTTTTTCAGGTATGTTCTTCCTTTGTGTTGTTTTGTCTCAATTTTTATACAGACCCGCGGCCTGCTTAAGGTTAGCCCGCGGGTACCCACGCGCTGTTATAGCTCAGCACGCGTTTACACGCGTGCTGTTTTGGTGACAGTCGCGGGCTTGATTGGTAGCTTTTCAGCTTGGGTGGGGCAGTCATCCCCTCCTCTGGTGAGAAGAGTTTCTCTCAGGTGTTTAGAGTCTAGGGCTGCACAGTTAGCAGTTTAGGGTCTTATCCTTAGCTTGTGTTTTTTAGTTGATGTTTTGATAGAAAAGATAAAGGAAAAAGAATTTTTGTTTTATGGTTTTTAGACAAGTGTTAGAATCGGTACTTTCTTGATTGCTTCTTCGCATCTTTGCTCTGATTCTTTTGCGATCTGCGCTTTAAGACAAAATTTTACTTTCATCCTTTTGGTTTTGTGCTTGTCAGTATTTTCCCTTGTTGCGTCATTTTGCAATTAAATAATTTTTTTTTTTTCTTGTTTCATTTTCTTCTCGGTTTGAAGATTGTGTTATTGCATCAGTAGCTAGGAAGAAGTCTTTTTGCATAAGTTTCTGCAGTGCATTTAGAGTATAAGTAGCTCACAGATCTGAGCGAAAATCCTTTATATTTACTGCATGAAATCTTAGTAAATTTGAAAAGAAAATAAGTCTTTCTTGTTGAAACGTTGCTGGTTTTGCATTTTGGTAAAAGATTTTGGTTCCAAGCATTTCTTGTTCATCTTGCTTTGAGTCTTGTTACACACCATCAGTTTCACTTTCATACCTTTGGACTTAAGAAGCCCATTAAAAGAAACACTAATTAAAAATGATTAGACTTTTTGTTTGTAGGGTACATACACTAGCTCAGGACTAGGGCCTTGGAATAGCTTGGAGAGTAAATTCTCCAAGGCC
>JZKD02S2258378.1:3534-34086 GCA_000966675.3 Picea glauca | reverse complement strand
AAGAAGAGGAGGAGCCCAGGATCAGGATCAAGGAACGGTGGCCGGTCTCTATAATCATTGTAAGTTGATTCATCTTGAGATTAATAAAAAGATACTTTTCCCATCCCAAATGCACAAATCTTATATGTTTTATTCGATTTATACTGAATCTCTAACCCTCTAGTAGAACAATAGCATGCATTCGTAGTATTGTCTTGATTGTAGGAAATATTTTTGGAAGGAGCAGCAGAAGAAATGGGGATAAAGCACAACGGAGGATCTACACCAACCGTCAATAAAAAGGTTAGTTGGTTCTTTCCATGTTTGCATGTGAAAAAGGGTTTTAGGTTTGGGGTAGAAGGTTAAAAGTAATTTCTTAAGGGTCATGATCTGCATGCAATTTTAAACCCTAGCTTGTTAGTTCGTAGGGTAGAATTTCCCCACAACACCAGGGGTTAGACGATGAGACAAGAAAAATGTGTTCGTCCACAAATGAATCAACATGGATAACCTCCTCATCTAATCGTTGAAAATTAGATATAAACTTATAAAGACTAGGGATTTCTTGATTTCACAGAAGAAAAATCGAGATCAAACTCTTGTAAAATGACAATCCATTTATTATATTTCCCCACCATGATACACATGGTAAGGACGTATTGAAATGGAATTACATCCGCAACCACGATAGTCTTGCAAAGTAATATATAATGATGCAAACACTGGAACGTGTTAACAATAGCCGAAGCTAGCTGTTCGACATGAGAGTAATTAGGTTCAGGACCGAGTAAATTTTGACTAAGATAGTATATGACGTGCTCGTGGAGCTCATCATCCTCCTGAACTAGAACCATACCAATCGTATCCTTGGACGTGACGATATAAAGCAAGTAGTCTCTACTGTAGTCAGGTGGATTCAGTAAAGGTGCCAATGCCAAATCTTTCTTCAAAGCATCGAAGGACTCTTGGGCTCGCTCATCTGAGATAAAAGGGTGTTCTTCTTCAAAAGACACATGAAAACTTTAGTGGTAGTGGCATAGTTCACTATAAACTGACGAAGAAAGTTAGCTTTCCCCTGTAAACCATGAAGTTGTCTAATCGTGCACAGGGGAGGCAACCAAAGTATTGCCTCAACCTTAAGTGGATCTACAATTATTCCAGTCTTAGAAACTAGAAAACCTAAACGATGACCAGACTTAACGCAAAAGATGCATTTTCAAGGGTTCAACTGGATTCTATAATAACGAAATCTTTCAAAAACAAGGTGAAGGTGTATAACGTGATCCGCTCTCTTGCGAGAGTGAGCAGCAAGATCATCAAGGTAAACTTTGACTATGTGTTTAATATCATGAAAAGCGAAAGTCATGGCACATTGAAAGCTTTATTTGACATTTTTAAGGTTGAAAGCCATTTTTCGGTATGCAAAAGTACCCCAAGGACAAATAAATGTTGTCTTGTGTTGATCCTCGGGTTTGATTTGAATCTGATTATACCCTGAAAATCCATCCATAAAAGAAAATACTTCGCTTCCCACACCCTTGTCGAGAATCTGATCGATGAAAGGTGTGGGAAAGTTTTCTTTAGGATAGGCCTTGTTCAGGTCAGGAAAATCCATATATACATGGATGGTTCCTTTCTTCTTATCTACAAGAACAGGGTTGGATAACCATTCAGTCAAGGGAACTAGGTAGATGAAGCCAACATTAAGTAGCTTCTCCACCTCCGCCTTAATAGTAGGGGCCTTTTGGGGGTTAGAAACTCTAATACATTTCTGAACATGTTTAGCATCCATATAAGTTCTAATATCATGTTTGACAATACGAGGGTCGATCCCTGGCATCTCTTCATAGGACCAAGAAAATACGTCTCAAAATTCATTGAAGAGTTCAATGTAGATTAGGATTTCTTCTGGCGAACAATCTGCACTGATATTTACATTTTCAACCTTACCAGGGGTACAAGAGATTTCGATCAAGATGGTAGGAGAAATTATCACCATATTTCCTTCAGCATAAATGCCTTGCGTATCAAGAAGAACTACGATGTGATAGACTATCTCACTCGAAGTAGATCGAAAGTCATCTTGTTTGATTCTTTCAAGCTTTGGGAGAAAATAAGAGCGGTGATGCATATTATCCCAAGGTTTGTCAGAACCATTCATGGCTTCGATGATGGCTTCGTCCAAAGGAAAATTATCATCGAGGAAATCATGTGAACAAGACAATGAAGTGGCCCACACGGGCCTAGACAAGAGATCCTCCTCGTCCGTCGGCGAGGGAACATGATCGGGATCGACGGTTCAAGAGGTGCATTAGGACTAGAGAACACAAAGGATAACTAATTGATCATCACGATATTTACTTCATGAGGAAAACAAAGAGTATGGAAGATGGACGACATGACGTCAATCATAGAATAAGTCCAATTGTGATCTAGTAACAGGTTATAATCAAGAGGTGCATCAACTACCTCTACTTCCACCTCTACCGTCTTCCTACCTAACTGGACCAAAAAGGCAGGGAGAATACCATCAGGGTAGAAGGAATGATCGTTGAAAGAAATCAACATGTTCAATGACTTGGAAAGATTCAGAGAATTGAGAGCTTTCCAACAGACCAGGGACATCACACATGTAGCAACGCCTTCATCAACAACCGCATGTTTGATGGTATACTTTGAGTACTTCACGTGGATTTGGAAAGACACATAGTAAGGAAAGTGAGGCTTAACATCCGTGACGTCAAACTTGATAACTTTTGAGCCACTGGGTTCTAGAGCTCTTAAGGCAGAGAGTAAGGCATTCCTTTTTGAAAGACAGGTATGGAATACCTCCAAAGCCGACATTGCACAAGGGGTTTGACCCAGGTCCTCAACAATAGAGTAGTTTTGGGTGGCTCTAAAATTTGGATTATGGGTAGAGTGCTTAAGTACTCCTTTTGGAATATGAGGTGGTGTCTTTGGTTTCTCAATATGTAAAGTTGTCTCCGGGGGAGGAGGAGGAGATTCTAGACTAGGAATAGTTTGTTTAGAACTATAGTCTCAAGATCGAGTGGCTACATCAATGTTTTCATCGACCATATTGATACACAAACGGTCACCATCTTGTGACTGTTGGTTTTGACCTCCACCAACCACATTTTTGGCATTTGAGGAGATCGAGGCTAGGTGATGATTATATTGGAATGGATTCGTCAGCACAGTGGATGATTGAGATAATAGCCTCGCAACTTCTGCATGTTTAGGGCACAAATGGGTAAGGTGATCATCTGCGCAAAGATTATAGGGAAAATTCACCTTACGTATTTCTCATTTTCCCTCTCCAACATTATTAACCGTCTTCTCATTATTATTATTGTCATTGGGTTTATTACCATTTTTCCCACCCTTACGATTATTACGTCCTTTCTTCTTATTCCCTCCTGGTTGTTGGTTACCATTCAGGTTGGCCAACGATTGCACGAAGTGTACATCCACTGACTAAGTGGGGTTGGAAGACACAAATGATGATGGTCCTCCTACAGACTGGCTTAGATACAACTCTTTCATCTGGCTTGTCACCAATTCTGCGGACTTTACATTGGTGACACCTACAATTCCATCGGCATGAGGTATGGGATTTTATCTAGGGTCGTAAGTTGACTGCGATGCGTCAGGAAGAAGATGGTATAACATCCCATACTGAGCATATATCAAATCTAACTATTGGGCTCTAAAGATCGCTTCTTCCTCAGTGGTAACCCTAGAAGTAGGAACGTCCTTCGAGATAGGAGAGTGAAAAGACTTAAGAAACCATTCTAAAAGAAAGGCCGAGGGTATAAGGTTCTTAATCAACCTCTTCCATCTATTCCACTCCTGGATATGGTCCGAGATATGAGTGGCGGTATCCTGGTATAAATTCGACAACAATTCTAGGTCAGCATCATAATGAATGGGCAATTGGAAGTGGTTAAGAAAGACCATCACCAACTGACTGAAAGTCCCATATTCCCCCCCTAGGTAGCTCAATATACCATTTCATAGCAACTCCGATGAGGGTGCATTGAAATAATCTCAAATGAATAGAATCGTCATTAAGGGAGTTTGATGATCACCAAAGGTGAAAGGTGTCAACGTGATCACCAAGATCCTCTCCATTCTTAAACTCGAAATTTGAGATGTCTGAAGGAAGTTTGGTGGGGACGAGGGGCCATGTAGGATCGTGACTCACATGGTCATTCATTAACTTAGACAAATCTGGAAAATTGAGCGTGGCCAGAAAAGGGAGATACGGTTGCGATATCTTGCCCCAACCTCCCAAGAAATATTGTGCTTACGGATTTGCAGGTCATCCAGGGTTCTGGTAAACACCATGGCCCTGTTTGGAATTATAAGACCCTCCTCCGGGATGATTCATATAATGTTGGTTTGGAATCATTCCAACATGAATTTTCTATTGAGGGTTATAGAAATTTCCCCTAGCCAGATTCGATCCAGGTTCGGGGTTTCCCAAAGTGTGAAACTGACCTCATCTGAGTTGGAATCCAGAGGATAGAGGCAGATTCATCATGCCAAAATTATTGGTTGGAATTTGCACCGAGGAGGTAGGTTTGTATGGAGAAACTTGAGCTGAATCTTGTCTGCCAGATTGATTATTCCATCCAGAAGTAGAAGGGTTGGACCCGGGGTTAAAAGAAGGAATGCCTCCCATATTAGGAGTCATTTGAGGTATTTGAGATCCAACAAACGAAAAAGGAGTGTATGGAGGTGTACTTCCCCCAAGACCAATTCTATCATTAGGGCCAACAACTAGGATGGAGTTTGAAAACTGCAAAGTGAAGTTGGGTGAAGGGACTAGAAGCCATAGGGATGGACTGAACATTGTAGCCCGGTGAGTGGCCAAGAGACCCAAAGGGGTTGAAGGCAGTAGCTTGATCATTTACTATAGGCTGGGCCATAGTGATGATAGGTACCTCTGACACTACAACCATAGAGGTTGCATGAATTGAAGGGGTGCCATTAACTATAGTGGGTATGGGATTCAAAGGGATCCTAGAATTCTAAAGACTAGGTTCAGTAGTCATCCTTGTAGAATCAGAAGTATGAATAGTGGATGTGTGTGTACCACATATAATAAATCTATGCCTTTTAGAAGCAAGGACATGAAATCCAGTGGTAACTATAACAAGTGATGGGACTGGTGGGGAGGGTGGTCTGACTCCACGATGACTTAAGACTCTAAAGATAAAAATATATCCTAAAGCCAACTAGTAATAAGAGAGCACACCAAAATTCAAACGGCCTATATGCATGCAAATAGGGTAAAGTGGTTGAGTGGCCTCCTTCCCTAAATAAGGTATGTCTCGCCCAAGAGGAGTCTGAGACTCCCTACTAAAGATTGGAGATAACATAATTAGTTATAAGGGCCCTCGGGGGCTTAACAACCAGTCGGTCAGATCCCCCTAGAGAGGTAATCCTCCATAAAGGATGTGTGTTGTTAGACCCTTATCTGACCCAGTGTACCTGCAAAATAACCCCTGCAAGTAACCTATGAGACACCTAATTCAAGAAATTAATAAACCACTGTATAATCGATGCACATGCGAGCTATCGTAAGTCAGGTTCAGCATATGGGCATGGTAGTAAAGCCCAAAACCTTGAAAGTACTATCTCTCACGGAGGTAAAGGCAGTAACAAGATCCCCAGATATGAATAGATCCCCAGAAATATCTCTAACGCTAGGAAGGTATTAGGGGGATATCCCTTCAACCAACTTTGCGTGATCTCGTGATTAACTCCTGTGTGAGTGGAGCCTCCTAATATTACCAATTATACAATGGATTTATCCACTCCCTAACTCATACACGTATGTTGATTTAATTTCCTTGGAGAAGTTTACTCACAAAATCCTATTCCAAGGCACTAAATCCTAGGCTTTTGTGCACCCTAGAAAATAAAATCATGACTAGTTAATCTTAAATTATAGCGTTGATTTTAATGGTCGTGATTACTCAAAAATGTATGGTAGTGAAACTCATGGTGTTATGACTCTGCAAAAAAATTAAATATGAAAATAATGCAAAGTCCTAACTTTAACTTTCAATGAATGATATGCTTTTAAAAACGATGCAATTTTCAAATTCAACTCTGTAATTCAAAAGTAAAAATGCAATCTTTCACTATATGCACTAGGCTAATGATAAAAACTCAAAAGACAGAAATGCCAAGCAATGAAAAATGCCTACTTTTTTTTTTCAATATATGGAAACTGAAAATGCATGGACTGAAAAGTAAATTGATATATAGCCCTACTGTGTATAAAAAAGAGATAACTCAAGCAAGATACCAAGCAACAAAACACCCATCCCAATGTACAAGGACAATAAAAATGAAAAGATAAAGAGAAAGACTTTGCCCAGAAATTCAACCAAAAGAGGGTTTCCTATCATCCCAAAAGCACTTAACATGCACTACAGAGACCCAAGAAGGCTAAAAAAGCATCAAATCCCACCCAACAAACACCATACCAGGAAAAAAGGCAAGGAAAACTAATGTACGTGACTATTTGGGCACACCGAAAATATATACACAACTTGCAGTGAGATAGCGTGCGTGTATACACGACTATCAAGGCTAAAGGCACATATATGCTTTAAAACAAGGCTAGGCAAGGGAGAAAGGATTAAAACTCAAACCCAGAGTGAACATGAGCTGTCAAGAAATGATGCGACAAGAAACACAATAGAAATGAGAGCAATCTAAGGAGAAAAGTACTTCAAACCCTAAGAAAGAAGATTCATCCCTAGTACGGTCGCCAATTCTGTTACAAGGAAAATATCTCTATGGTTAGGTTGAACCACAACAGATGGAAATGACTGTAGAAATCAACTCTATCCCAACAACATGCTATATAACCAATGTGCAAGGGATATAAGAAATAGGCCTACCTTGTCCAGATGTTCGATGATGTCCACCATTGATAAATTTCATCCAAATCTATATATACCTGCAACAAGCTCTCAACAAACAAGCAAAAACAAGCATATGGTGACAATATAAAAGGTTAGCACATTAGATATCATAATCCATCAATATACATAAAAAAATACACCCATGGATAATAATTAATATATTTGTAAGACATGAATTGGATGGGAAGAGAGTGTTTCTATTAATAAATGATCAGTAGAAGTGAAAATATTACAGACTTTCGTGTTAGCACGGTTCGGAAAAGAGAAACTAAGTTCCTTCCAGTTGGGCCTCCACCACTTCAATCCTCTACCAAAGGAAACATCATAGAAGGGAGACAATGAGGTTCTCCATCAATAAGGGAAGAGCTTGAGGGATGTACACTGTGTTCAGACTTAAAGGACAAAGGGATGCAGACTCAATATGAAGTAAATAATTCCTCCAGAGTAACTTTGCTCTCAAAGTTGAATTCTTTCTCCTTTTCCATAGCTCGGAATTTTCCTCTTTGTATCCTTGAAAATGCAACTGAAGGGACGAGTCAAAATGTTTCCAGTATATGGAAGGCCAAGTATCAGAGATCTCTCGTCGTGACATGGAAACACGACATTTAATTTTTGTTTTCTAGCACAAATCCCAATGTACATGGGATAAAGTGGAGCATCTTGCATATATGATTATTGTATAGGATGCAATATGCGTACAAGTGGAAAAATTTGTATTTTTGTCTCTGGATTTTAGTTATAGGGAAGATAAGTCTGCTTAGGGAAATGGAATAAGGCCCTCTCTACAAGATTTCATAGGGTGAGGCAAATCTTGCTCTAACACTTGAGGGCTTCTTGAGCTGTCTATTCTATCATTTCAACCTGATCATCCATTATCACCGATTTAAATTTCATCATATTGGGGTTAGCTTTTCTCTAGAGCACCTCCTCACAGTCCTGAGCACCTTTGGTAAATATCTCCTCTTCAAACGTATCATGTGCATATGACCAACAGGAAAACACCTATGATGCATGCTGGGGTACTAGGCCCTTTGGGTCATGTTTGAAAATTTGTCCTGTGGGGAATCTATACTCAAACTGGCTCAAACCCTCTTGTTTTTCTTGTGCATTATCTTTCACCATGTAAAATCCTACATGAAATCCATAGGGTATGAATTCTCTCTTTTTGTCTTTTACCAAAGTGGCATTATAGCCTTGCATAATGGTTTGATAACATATTTCTCCCATAATGATCTGGTTCGAGACATGAGCAGGGAGTAAATGTGGAGTGCCAGTGGCACCAAACACTCTGATGTAGGTGGTGGCTTCTTCCAGGTACCATTGTCCTACTTTTGAAATCATTTTCTTGGCTGCTGCCATAAGCCTTGGATATTCTTTTTAAAAAAGAATGAAATAGAATCGATCTATAAATTCATCACATATGAGGGTGTAAGATCTCTTGTACCTTTTCTCCCACAGAATGATAAAATAGACTTGCACGGGTAGCTTCGAAGCATGCCATCTCAGATTCATGCCTGCGAAGACGTTCCTTGCGTAGATCACATCCAGTAAGTATGACACCATGTGGAAAGTTGGCGTTTCTCCATCCTTTGGCATCTGGGCTTGCATTATGTTGGTGTTTAGTTGTTTCAAAATGATCACTCCTCAGTTGAGGTTGCTACTGAATATTTCCACAGTGTATTCCAGGGGCATCTAAGCTTTCAAAAACTTGGCACAATCCCTTTCCCCGTATAATCGACATATTAGGGCCATGAGATAAATATATGGCTCTCTAAGATTTGTCATAACATACCAGTCATCGCTCCTATTTGTAAAATTCTTATCCTCTTTCCACCATGAGGCCATCAATATACTAGTGTCATGGAACTCATATAATTTTATCACAAAATCGATATTTAACCTTTCTTCCGGGTCTTTAAGTTTGTAGTATTTTTGGACCTCTATTGGGAGAAAAACACCAACACATCTGCCATTTTCTTCATTGATCATGAATTTTTTCACATCTGTGTGGTCAATTATCCACCCTAGAGTTTCAATGAAAGGAAAGACCGGGATTAGATAGGCTACCATGTGTAGGCATGATCGTCAAATGTTAAGGAATACTTGGTACAAACTATGGGTAATATTCTCGACTGATTCTGTTAAACAAATCTCCCAACTGTGGAAGCACCACTTTCGATCCAGTACTTTCCTCTGTGCCGTCAAATGCAGGAAGCTGGGAAAATTTCTTTTTGGTAGATGCTCAGATGACTGGCTCCACTTTGGTGGAAAAATAGAGTTGTCTAGCAGCGCCTATTGTGGTGGGAAATCCCCCTACTGACTAGCATTTAGGGTTATATTATGCATGCAAATGAGACCGAAAGAATCCTACTTTCTACCGTCATCCCAGACCTAATCCCCATTTCTTTTAAGAAAATACATGTTTAGATGAACATACCTTGTTTCAGGCGTTCGATGTCGATCCTTCTTCACCCTTGATCGCTTGTTGGCAGCTCTCCTCCCAAGGCTGACCTGCATACAAAACAAGAAACAAACTATACATGCATTTTACCTACAGATTAATGGTTTAGAGATTCAAACATATATTCAATAAACTATGAATAACTCATATAGTGGGATGGGAAAAGTATTTCTTTATTAATTTTAATGAATCAACTTACAATGTCGAGACCAGACACCGCTCCACGAACCTGATTCTGGGATCCTCTTCAACTGTCCTCCAACTTCTTTGCTCTGTATCTCTTCTTGCACAAGGATGGCTAAAGGGTTGGGACAATGGGAATGTGCAATTGGGTAGAGTTTCTTTACTATTATTCTCCTCCTCTAAATGGGACCCCTAACCCTTCTTTTATAGGCTATAAGAAGCTAGGTATTTGGACAAACCCTCGGTCATGCATGGTTGGAAGGTTTAGTTAACTTACCCAAAGTTGTGTGTTCCATTGACAACTTTCCTTTTTTCGTGCTTTTATAGGTACATGCGGGCTGTTTTGGGTCAGCTAGCATGTACACGCATGTAGTAATGGAGTAGGGTGTGTGGGCCCTTATAAAAGAGGTTTTTAAGAAGAGTTGTTCAACAGTGCTTTGGAAAAAAAGGAATCTGAGATGGCCTGATGCCAGGTAAGCATGTCTGGTGCAAATTAGGGTTATAACAGATGCCCCCTAATGTGTGAGGTTAGAAGAGAATCTGATGGCCGAAATACATTACCAATCTTTACTGATGTGCCAAACAAGTGAGGCTAGGGACCAGGAACTGGGAGACGTCATCTGCAAAATAAAAAATGTCTCACCGAGGCGGGAATACCCATGCTTGGGATAAAATAGAATCATGGCTACCAATCAAATACATTGTAGATCCATGTCAAATAACTATATAAAGTGTAGCCGTGAACAATACACAACGAAGATACATCTCAAAATCAAAAAGATATGCATATAGAGTATCCATCTTCTAGAAGTTGATACAACCTGATGCCTGGAGATGAGATCTTCAGATCTTGAACAACAACTTCAAAAAATCTTCAAAACTCGGGTAGGAGTGTAATATGAGTGTACGACTTTACTACCCAGAGGTCTTCGATGACTCCTCGATCATGGACTAGATAATCTTGATGATCAGACTGAAGGCTTCATTGATTCTGACCAAGGACTTTATTGGACATTCAGGATGGCCGGGTATGAGGGCAAGAGACAAACTGCAGAGGGGCCGACTCAGGCTTGGTGACAAACTTCCCTTGGACAACAACACGGCAAATGATGAGACTCAGGCAACATGTCATTAACATAATTTTACGAGGCAGGAGGCAATGCAAACTCTCCATATGTTTGGAAGAATAACCAAACAGAGGAGGACATAGCTCTATGTAGCGAGAAAAACTTCCTAAAGTCATATTACATCCTAGGGTTTGATGAACACACGGATAGATGTGCTTCATCCAAGGGCGACTCATTATGCTGCTAATAAAGAAAATAATTTTCCCTTCCTCTTTTTGGGGTATATTTGATTTTTTTGTCTTTTTCAATGATTTTGGAAAAAAGAATAAAAGAATGTTACGTTACAAAGGAGGATCGAGTGTCGCAAACATACTAGTTCCAAGCGCACGGAACACAAGGATGCTCAGGGCAAAGGGACATATGCAAGAAACGAACACTTGGGAAAAATCCTCTAGGGGACAAAGGTGTCAAGACACAGAGGCAAAGTATAATAGGGCTTGCGTATGAGGCATGCTTCATATGGTTCAGTTGAGAGCAACATGGAGCCGACATTAGGCCAAATACACGGTTATGTAAATGCGATTAATAAAACACACAATGGTAACGTCCTTTGATTTAAGTTTAATGAGCCCAAAGAAGGTAAGATTAGTGGTTTTTCATATTTAGAGAGTCTGAAAAATGTAAAAGGAGTCTCCATTGGGGTACCTTTTTTGAAATTGGTCTAGTCGGTTCAAAAAAGGGGTAAACTAGCACTAACAAGACGTCTATTCAAAACCATTTTAATGAGTGTGATAAAGACAAGATAACTCAACCATTTTTTCATTTTTAAGAAGCCTGAAAAAAGCTTAACTATGGTCTCCATCAGGAATGTTCTTCTGGACCATCTTAATGAGTGTGAAAGAATAAGGTCACTCGACGATCTTTTCAATTTTAGGGAGTCTGAAAAGAGCTTAACTATGGACTCCGTGGGGATTCATTTTTTGTAATTTTAGTTCCTCGGGCCCGAAAAAGGGTTAAAATGATACCTGAGAGTCCTCTTCTAGAAAACTGAAGTTCCATAGAGTATACCTTTGTTCGTATAGTTGACCTTCCAGACTGAAAAAGGGGTAAACTACCGCCGAATAGACGTGACTTCAAATTTCAGTTTAACGAGCGTGAAAGGCCACAAGATCGCTTGACAATATTTTCATGTTTAGAGGGTCTGAAAAGGGCTTAAAATAAGATCCGTTATATCTTTTGGGAGTCCTGAGGGTGAGGTCAAGAGTGAAAAATAATCATGCAAATGAGGCTCAAACTCGTCATCAGGAAAAACAACAAGGACTCCTGAGCCTACAGTGATTAGAGTTAGCATGGACACCATAATGAAACCATGATCTACCTAGGGCATCCATGTTCCGGTAAGCTCTACCACCAACTTACGACACTTCTAAAGCAACAACGATGGTTCCATGTCGCAACCTGATGGGATTGATCCTATGGAAAAGGAAAAAGACAACGAGATACAAAAGTCAGGGTAGAAACCTAACCTACATGCTTAGGTTGATCCTCGAAAAAAATTTCCATGGATCGTCGAAAATTACCCAAAAGTCCAAAAAAATGTCCTGATACCTGATCATACCCCCCCAATGCAACTCTTGAATCACTCTAAATGGTTTTTGGTTTAAACAAAATGATAAGGGAGGCCAAAAAAGTGACAAAAAGAGGCCAAAAAGTCTATAAATAGAAGTTGGCAGCTCATTATCACCATTGCTGATTTGGAAATTGACTCTAGAGCCAAACAACCCCCTTTGATAAAAGCGGTGATTCCGGGAGCTACAGTGGATGAAACGACCATCTGTCTAGACCAAGTAAGTACAAACTCTCTTATCTTGCATTTTAAGTCATTCTTTTTGCTTTATTTTTCATTTTTTTGGGGGGCGTCGACCTTCAAAAGGTCGACCCTAGGTCCACGTGGGCTATCTCAGAACAGGCCACGTGTACATTCGAGCAGAGTAAACCCTGCACGTCTGTACAAGCGATTGTCAGTATTACAACCCACATGGACCCCCTTTTTGAATGAAAAAGGCTTAAAAAACAAGGGTTAACCCTCCTGAACCTTAGTGTTTTGCAGAATGTATGTCCACTGGAGAGAAAGAGAGCATGAAGAGGTTAGTGATTTGGTCGGGGAAGACCCCAATGCTGTGGCTGCCTTGATGCAATGTGGGTTACTCAAGTTCTTCTTATGTCCTTTTATGCGGGCAAAACCTAGGCTACTGAATGCCTTGGTTGACTACTGGCATCTGAATGTAGAGGCATTCATGTTAGAGGGGCAGTCACTAGTGCCCACAACCGAGGAAATCTATTTTTTGAATGGCCTCTCCCAGAGAGGGGAACTAGTCAAGTTCTGGACTTTTCCTTCAGGGCCGCATAACATAGCGGAATTGATAGGTCTTTACTGTGCATCTGACACAGATCGCTCGATCTCATAGGTGCCCATAAGCAAGATTACTGACTTATCGCTACAGGCGATAGTGTTGCTTATTGGGTGAATCATTGGTTCCGCGACTCTACATCAAGTGTCCCAGGCACAGATGAACTATGCAGTCTAGTGCTTAAATGCAAAAATATTCGATTGGAGCACCACATTGTTAGAGTGTATGAAGAGGCAATTGACAGATTGCCGATTACGGACACAGAGGAACTTCGGGTTCGAGACCGTTCTGTGCTCATTCTTCTTTGAGAGAGTTTCGAGCTTTAGTTATCAAGTAGTGGTACGAGGACATCAGGCCTCTCTTTTTGCTATGTGTAGATGGGAAATATTGTTGCCATGACAGGGTGGTGGAAGGACTAATGAGTCCTTCGATGATGATTTCTTTGCCTGGATATCATGACAGATCCCCGTTATCAAGGATTACCCGTATACAGGGATTGATTTTTCGAGGGATCTTGAGATACTGGTACCTCCTGGTGAGGAGCGAGGAGAGATGGGTAAGTCTCCATCTTTGTAGTTGTTTTTATTTTTTGTGAAGCATATGTAATTTTTATGTCGTTTTTGTTATATATCATTTTTTTATATACCAGAGTATTTGACGGACATGTGTTTTTTTTGTGCAGATGTGGGACCAGTAGGACCTACTGATTATGTGAGGAACAAGCGTCGTCCTTGGCCAGGGGCCGCACCTGTCATCACCGGGGGACCAACAGTAGTAGGAGATCTTCCAACTGGGGAGGATGAGAGGGTGTTGATACGAGTTGAACAGAACTTTACTGCGCTCACTCGCATGGTCCCTATGGTAGATATTGAGGATCTGCCACCATCCATGCATCCTCAAGTAGTGGGGGCACCACGAATGTGGGTCTTATTATTTCGGCATTTAGCAAACGCTGTGGATCAGTACAACAGGGCCCACTGACCCTGATCTTCGTTAGACTCTTCACATGACATGAGCACTTCTTGTATATATTTTTTGAGGGCATAATCCCCTTGACGCGTTACTGGTCATATTTTTGAGGCGCTTGCATCCATCTGTGTACTATGGTTACTTATGATATTGTATATGGAGTTTTATGTTTTTTTGTAGCTTATGGATCATTTAAAAAAAAATGTATTTACATGTTTATGTGTATGTCTTTTCATATGTGTGCAAGGTGCCAATATAAAATTTGATTAGCTAGAGTATATGTAATTTGATTACCTAGGAACATGAAAATATGTAATATAATCAAAGTTTCATTCTAAGAGACGTACCCTAAGGAATCGTCGGTGTAAAGTCAGATCATGAACACGGTAGATTCTATTTAACTGAGACACAACCAACTGAGCATCGAGATATACCTGGATATGAGAGATACCAAATGACAGAGCGTCACGAAGCAATTCAATAACTGTACTGTACTTGATGACATTGTTTGTGGTGTCACCTAAGTATATACCTCCGGAAGATAATAAATGGCCTTGAGGTGTAACAATTACCCAAGCTGCAGAGGCAAGCCTCCGAGTGTGCTGGCTAGCACTGTTTGTGTACCCAATGAACATCTCAGATTCACTTGACATCTTCCACAGTGACGAAAGATAACATCAACGACACGTCCATAACACTAAAATAAACTAGAAATTAATAGTACAAAGACTATACATATGTTACAAAAAGTTACCCATGGTGACCTACCTATGAGTAATACTTCTTGAGGTAGAGCCAATTTCTAGGCTCTGCCAAATCATTCCCTTCAAAGTCAACCAGACAATAAGCTCCCTTTATTAAAACCTCTTTTATGATGAAAGGTCTGAACCACATGGGTTCGAATTTTCATGCCCCCAGGGGGTCCATATCTTGGTCATAAACCATGACAAGGTCACCTTCAGAGAAAATCCAAGGATGAACGGACCTATCATACTGACACTTGACTTTATGTTTGTGAGCCTCATTGGCCAGGGCCACATCACGACGCTACTCATTGAGCTACTCAAGGTATACTAATCGTTCTTCAAGTGGAGAAGTGTTTGGCAATAATTGTACTACCAACTTTAGAGACGACATCTGACATTCGATAGGAAAGACTGCCTCCAGCCCGTAAATGAGTTGGAAAGGTGAGAAATTGGTTGCAGTCTTAATGAACGTTTGGTAGGACCATAATGCCGAGTATAACATCAAATGCCAATTTGACTTGGCTGAGTTGATTGTTTGTTGTAGGATGGTCTTAAGAAATTTGTTTACAACTTCCACCTGACCATTTGCTTGGGGGTAGTAGGGTGATGAATGTTCTTTCCATAACCCAAGATTTGATGTTAACTCAGTCATCATCTGGTTCTGAAGTTGACTACCATGGTTAGTGACAATGTCCCTCAGGACACCGAACCTTGCTATTATATGATTGAATAAAAAGAGAGTTGCAGTCTCTCCATCATCTTTAAACGTTGGCATAAGTTCAACCCACTTCATGAAGTAGTCTATGGCTACGATGATGTAATGGTTCCCCCTTGCTAAAGGAGGCTTGCATGTAGTATAATCAATCCCCCACTTGGTGAAGGGACCAACTGTGATGACAGGAAACATGGGAGCAGGATGTGCCCTCATCTTCCGAGAGACGATTTGGCATGGGTGGCACTTCTTAACCGATTCAATACAATCTATGATAAGTGTCAGCCAGAAGTAACATGCTCGTAGAATATTTTGGGTTGTTTCCAACCCAGAAAAATGACTACCACAGGCTCTGGTATGGCAATCATTAACATGATAACTGCTTCTTCATGAGTGAGACATCGACGCAGGATGTAGTCTACACCTCTCTGATACAATGTATCATCGATTATGAGATAATTCTTAGCCTGATGGCGTATGCGTCAACACTCATCAAGAGAAGTAGAGGTGGGGCACTTCAAAGTATAGAGATAGATAAGTATATCTCCGTACCAGGGATCCTAAGAGGTGATAAAAAACATATCTCCTCTAATAGGCGACTCTTCAGGCACAAGATCACCTGACTCAACCGGAAGTTCCGAAATAAGTTCTACGAAGACCAATGACTTTTTGGATTTTTTTGAAATGAAATCTAAGTCAAACTCCTAGAGGACGATTACCCATCTACTGATATTTCTACCTATTACCCGTCGTGTCAACATGTACTGAAATGGATTCACGACAACAATGATGGTGGTCTTGCGAAATAGAACATAATGACGAAACCGTTGAACATCATGGACTGCTACCAATGCAAGTTTTTCGATATGAGAATAATTGAGTTCCAGTCCTATGAGGCTTTGTCTCGGGTAATAGATCATGTATTCTGAGAACAGGTCATCCTCCTAAACTAAAACCATGCCAATGGTTGACTTTGCTGCAGCCAAGTATAATAAGAAATCTCTGTTATAGTTAGGTGGTCGGAGTAGAGGGGTAGTTGTGAGGGAATGTTTTAATGTGGTGATAGAGCATTGAGTGGCATCATCCCAATAGAAAGGAATGTCTTTCTTCAGTAAGCGCATAAAGCCCTTTGTGATCTTGGCATAGTTGGCCATGAAGCGCCTTAAAAAATTCACCTTGCCTTGTAGACTCTGAATTTGAAGGATTGTGCATGGGGGAGGCAACTGAATTATTGCCTCAACCTTGAGAGGATTGACCATGATCCCTGTTGTTGACACTATGAAACCCAACAAACGTCTTGATGTTACGTAAAAGCTGCACTTGTTTGGATTCAAGCGAATCCGAAAGTAGTGACAATGCTCAAAGATAAGTCGGAAGTGTGTGGGATGATCCATTCTCTTGTGAGACCGAGATGCTAAATCATCTAAATAGGCCTCGAATATATGCTTGAGGTCATGGAAATCAAAATACATGGCCCGCTGAAAGGTCGCTCCAACATTTTTGAGACCAAAAGGCATCTTACGATACACGAATGTACCCCAAGGACAAATGAATGTCATTTTGTGCTGATCTTCGGGTTTGATTTGTATTTGATTATATCCCAAAAAACCATCCATGAAAGAGAAGGCCTCGCAACCGACACATTCATCAATGATCTAGTCGATGAATGGTGTGGAAAAATTATCTTTTGGACAGGCCTTATTCAAATCATGGAAGTCTGTACATACACAAATAGTGCCTTGTTTTTTATTGACCGACATAGGATTTGACACCCATTAGGTCAAATGGATAGATAGATGAAACTGACTTTTAAAAATTTCTCAACCTCAACCTTAATGGCCGCTGCTTTCCTAGGATTAACGGGATGAAGCTTCTGTCGAATAGGCTTGGCATCAGGATAAGTTGTGATTTCATGTTTGACTATTTTTGGATTGATGCCTGGAATTTCCTCGTAAGACCAGACAAAAATGTCGCGAAATTCTTTAAAAAGATCTGTATAGAGTTGAATCTCTCCGGGGGAGCAGTCAGCTCCGACAAAAACATTCTCCATGATGCCATGGTTTCGGGAGATATTGATCAGTATGGTTTCGGCAATGGTTTCCATATTACCTTCAGCATAGACCTCGTGTGTAGCTAAGGGATTAATAGGACAAGACCTATCTCCCATCATAGTCATGGTGAATTCTCCTGCTTCAATTCGGCTTAACTCTAGGAGGAAGTATGATCTGTGATGAAGATCTTCCCAGGGTTTGTATGGACTAGTCATTGCTTCAATTACTGCTTTGTCAGAGGGCAATACTAAGTCTAACAAATCGGTGTCAGCGAGAGAACCCTGAGCCCAAATAGGCTCTAGAAGCGGATCTAACTCTTGTGCAGGAGTTAGATCTATATTCGCTGAAGTTTGCTGGACTAAAGAGTACGCTACTTCAGCTACAGACAAGGGCATGGACATGCCCGAGTGTCTTGTCCCATCCATCGTGGCCAATGGGGAAGGAAGTATCCATGGATTGGTGAAGTAAGTCATACAAAAAGACAAAACTTGGAAAATCTCAACCTTATGGTGGTTGGATATATACTGGACATCGCCTTGAGGGGGCAGGTAATCAAAGGTGCCCATCAAGGATGGGAAAAAACCAACCCCTACGTTGACCACACCTGGTTGAGGATTATCAATTATCGGGACCATGGATGCCCCCAATGAAGGGTCAGGTTAGGAGAAAGACAATTGATAGATGGTCACAATCCGACCCTCATGTGGAAACAACAAGACCTGGAAAACTGTAGCAACCACAGCTTGCATGGCATAAGTCCAACTCCTCCCTAACAAGAGGTTATAGTCGAGGGGTGCATTGACTACTTCTACCTCGACACACATTGTCTTCCCTCCTAACTGCATGGGGAAAGAGGGAATGATACCATGTGGTCAGAACGAATGACCATCGAAAGCAGTGAGGCGATTAGGTGACAGAGACAAAATGGGTTGGCCAATGGCCTTCCAACATGCCAACGACATAATGCATGCCGAGGCACCCTCATCAACCACCGTGCAGAAGATATTTCGAATAAAATTTTTCATGGGATAAGCCACTACTATCTGAAATGCTACGTGGTAAGGCAGATGAGGTTTTAAGTCGGTTGTATCTAGCATGATTGTACCTGGATTACAAGTCTTGGTAGATCCTAAAGCAGTTAACAAGGATTTCCTCTAGGAAGGGCAGCTTTGGAGGACCTCCAAAGTAGATATCGCACAAGGGGTTTGTGATCAATATTACACCATAGAATAGTTTTGGGCGGCCCCTGCAATTGGGTTGTGAGAAGCTTTTTTGACCGTGCCTTTGGGGATTGCACTGTGTGTACATTCGACGTTTTGGTAGGGGGAACAACCAAAGAAGTAGTTTGGCTAGCCACTGTGTGTTGTATAGACAACTGCTGTAATTGCTTCGTCAATTTCTCAGTGGGCTTCATTTGTGTTGAACCAACAATACCATCGGCATGTGGTTTATCTCTTTGTCTGGTTTTATCAAGTATTGAGCGTGGTGCATATGGAAAGATCTCGTATAATAAACCGGACTGAGAATAGATGAGCTCAAGTTGTTGAGCTCTCATGATGGTGTCTTCTTCGAAAAATAATCCCGATGTCGTGACGTCTTTAGATAACTGTGGAACCAAATACTTAAGGAACCACTTGAGCAGGAATGTTGGTGGGATTGGTACCTTAATTAAACTCTTTCGACGTCTCCATTCTTGGATGTGATCAGTGATATGGTCCACTTTTTTTTGTGAGAAATTGGCCAGCAATTTTGTGCCAGTGTTGTATCTCACATGTAACTGGAAATGGTTTAGAAAATCCATCACCAGTTCGCCGAAGGAAGAGTATCTTGAGAGATCAAGCTCAATGTACCATTTCACGACACTCCCAATGAGAGTATGTTGAAACAATTGCAACTGTACGGAGTCGTCTTTCAACGAGTTATATGAGCACCAAAGATGGAAGGTAGTCACATGATCTCCTGGATCTTCGTTAGTCTTGGCTTTGAACTTTGGGATGTCCGAAGGAAACTTCATCAACATAGGAGGCCAATGTGGATTGTGACAGATAGGGTCATTAAACAACCTTGTCAAGTCTAGCAAATGAAAGGTTTCCAGGAAGGGTAGTTTGGGTTGTTGGTGATAACCTAGGAAAAAGGGGCCTAGATTTTGAATGGTACCAGGTTGCCAGGAAAAGTTTGACTGCTGGCCTGGGTTCTGGTAAAAACCATGGCCATGGCCAATGTATGGATTTTGCATGTGAGGAGACATCATCGGCTAATTTCCAAAATAGGACATAGATGGTTGGGCATGCATTACATTCGAAGGACTTTGGGAAGGGTTGCCCCATGTCAGTTCCGTGGGGATAGGCATAGTACTTTGTCCAGGGTTCCAATGATTTTGAAAAGAATTACCCCAGGTCGACATTCCTGACCAGGGAACGGATCCCTGCCAAGAATTCCAAGGCCTTGATGTGGAAGAAGTTTTTGGGTGTGCCCCCTATGTAGGAATAGTACACTGCATAAGAATAGGTTGTCTGAAACCAGGATTGCCCCCAGTCATGAAAGCAACAGATGAGAAGGCATTGTTACCAAACGCACCGAACAAAGAAAATGGTGTCGAACCTACCGACATATTATGCGAAGGTGGTCCTTGACTCCCTACTCCAAATAAACTATGGTGTGCAGGCAACCCGGCGGAAGGCTGGTGAGTGCCACCGAGCGAAGGGGACGAAGGAGGGATATGAACTCCTCCGTAAGGGAAAGCACTAAAGGGAGTGGAAGTTCCCCCCATGTGGCTTTGCAAAGGAGTGTTAGAACTCCCTGCCCCTAGAACTGAAGTCTGTGAAGTGGAGTAGGAAAGTACAGGACTTGTACCTGACCTAGGCATCTCGTATGAGAATGGAGGGCCTGTCGCACTTGGTTGGAAAGGGGTTGTGGCTGCCACCAGAGACGGGATCGGACCACTGTGCAATGTAGAGGTGATCGATACCATGGTGACTTGGACTGGTGACAGTGGGTTAGGAGGTGGAAAATCTCCTATGGTGACAACCGTAGTGGGAATTGAAGAATTCCTAGAAGGAGTAACAATATTTGTTTCCATTGTTGCGTGTGACACTGTCTGGCACTCATAAGGATGAACCGATATGATGGTGGGTGTCGAAAGATCAGTGGTGGATGTTTCAACTAGACCAAAATCTTTCACTCCAAGGTATAAAATGGTCGATTCCTCCAGATGTTGGTCGGGCACAATTTCTTATGACCCAGTCACTTCAAAAGACCCTTGTTGGTCGCCTTAGTGGTGGCGAGGGTGGATCCAGTGTAACCAGCGGTAGGCCAAGAAGCCTTCATGACTGGCGGAGCTCATGATCCTCCACTGTGTGAGAATATCAAAGACACTCTAGGGTGTTCTAGTCATTCAAAAATAACACACACTAAAAAAGTCTCTATAAGATAAGACAGGAAAACACTAAATTAATTGGAAGAACAGTTACAACAACCAACACTAGAGAAACTTACTGGTGCAAGTGCAACTTAAACATAGAATCACACTCTAGGTATACTCTACAAAGCATGGCCCGATTTCTATCCTAGGTACTGTGGTATACCCCCGCAGTCACCTGTTTATGTTAGTAAAAAAGATAGGCAACTAGGTTGCCAGCGCGCGAAAAATCACCAGGCAGGTACAGTTGAAAGTCAGGTAGAACATAATGAGCAGGGTATCAATCCCAAAAACTGTCAAGGGTATTGAGAGAAAGTGGCCCAGAAGACAACTGAGGACCTCGAACGGATTCGAGACCCACGAAGCTCCGTGGAAAATGCAATCGACGGAATCCAAAGACAAGCCCTCTATATGTGTTCTTCACTATGATTGGTCCAGCTTTGGAGGGGTTATCTTCGCTACCTTTCCGCACACAACCTCGTGTTTATCCCCTGTGTTAGAGGGGGGTCCTGGATAACTTTCACGATACTAGAATTGGACACTCCCTAACTTAGACTCCAATGTTTGATTTTAATGGCCTTGAAGAGTTTCCTTTCCAACCTAATCCAAGGCCCTAATCCTGAACTAGTTGGTTAACCCTACGAACATAAAATTCTAATGAATTTTAGATTTAGCATTAATTTTATGGCTTGTCTTATGTCAAAGGGTATGAAAGTGAAACTAGTGATGTTTGAAAGATGAAAGTAAAAAAGAAACAGAAAGCTGGAAACAAAAATCTTCACTTAACGCAAATTTTAAACAATAATTTTTTTTTTCTAAGATCTTTGAACAACAAACTCAAAGAAGGATTTCACTCGACTACGAGATACTTATGATCTAAGTAAACTACCAAGAACTTATGAAAGAAAAGACTTTTCCCTGGTTACTAATGCCAAAAAACACTTTTCAATCAATCAAAGAAATAAAATATTTTTTTTTATTTTTTTATTTGAATGCTCACAAAACAAAAAGGAAAAATATCAACAAGTCAAAACCAAGAAAAAATTCTGGCCTAAGCGCAGCTCACAAAGAATCTCTTTAAAAATCACACCAGTAAATTAAAAATGGACTCTCACACTTGTCTAAAGACCCTTCAGAAGAAAATTTTCATGAAAACTTCTAAATGAAAAAGAAAGATATGGCTGAGATCAAACCTAAGCTACTGATTGCTATGACAGAGACTCAAAAATCTGAGAGGTATAACTCTTGTCAAGGGAAAGGATGACTACCTCACCTTCAACAAAAACTATCCTCTACAAGCACACTGCTGACAGTTCCACAGCAAGCGTGTGCACGTGAGCTATGTAGAGTCAGAGGGCGTGTACACGCGTGCTGGCCTTATACCGGCCGTGCGTATCTCTAAAACTCTAAAACAAATAAAAGACAAAAATCTAAACCAGGCAAAGACCACTGATACTGAGAATCAAGATCTCTTGAAGGCTCAGACACTTTTTTTAACAACAAAAAGAAAACAATGCAAGGAGAAATTCATAGAACAAACCAATCTGAGGTGAAACCTAAGCTATAGACTACAAAGAACAAAGACTAGAAAGAGTTCTAGAAAACCCCTTAGAATGACTAATTCTGATAGGGAAGAGGATGACTGCCTCAAAAATTTTCTGGAATCATACACGCTATTGTTACTTCTTCAGCTAATGTTTACATGCGGGCTGTAAGAATGTAGGGTGCGGGTACACGCGTGCAGACCTTATACAGGACGTGTGTACCTCTGTGGGTCTCAAAAAAAAATTACTGTCCAACAAAGAAACAAAGATGACTGGTATGGAAGACCAGAATCTTTGTTAGCTTAGACTTTGCAGAAACTTCAAAAACAGGAAAGAAAACCAGTTTTTTTTTTTTTTAAATACCCAAAAATATTCCCAGGAACCCTAGAGACTTCCCCAGTATGGTTTCTAATTTTGTTGTGGTGGGAAATCCCCCTACGAACTATAATTTAGGGTTATATTATGCATGCAGATGAGACCGAAAGAATCCTACTTTCTACCGTCGTCCTAGACCTAATCCCCATTTCTTTTAAGAAAATACATGGTTAGATGAACATACCTTGTTTTGGGCATTCGATGTCGATCCTTCTTCATGCTTGATCGCTTGTTGGCAACTCTCCTCCCAAGGCTGACCTGCATACAAAAAAAACAACAAACTATACATGCATTTTACCTACAGATTAATGGGTTAGAGATTCAAACATATATTCAATAAACTATGAAGAACTCATATAATGGGACAGGAAAAACATTTCTCTATTAATTTTAATGAATCAACTTACAATGTCGAGACCAGCCACTGCTCCGTGAACCTGATCTTGGGCTCATCTTCAACTGTCCTCCAACTTCTTTGCTCTGTATCTCTTCTTGCACAAGGATGGATAAAGGGTTGGGACAATGGGAATGTGCAATTGGGTAGAGTTTCTTTACTATTATTCTCCTCCTCCAAATGGGACCCCTAACCCTTCTTCTATAGGCTAGAAGAAGCTAGGTATTTGAATGAACCCTCGGCCATGCTTGGTTGGAAGGTTTAGTTAACTTACCCAAATCTGTGTGTTCCGTCAACAACTTTCCTTTTTTCATGATTTTTTAGGTACACGTGGGCTGTTTTGGGTCAGCTAGCGTGTACACGCGTGCAGTAATAGAGTAGGGCGCATGGGCCCTTATAAAAGAGTTTTTTAAGAAGAGTTGTTCAATAGTGCTTTGGTAAAAAAGGAATCCGAGATGGCCTGATGCCAGGTAAGCATGTCTGGTGCAAATTAGGGTTATAAAAACACCGGGCGAAGATCCTTCACTGACCTCTGCTTCTTTCAGTTTCGGTGCTCTCAGCGAGCACTTGGTCATTGAATTTCTTGGAGGCATTTTCCTCCACAAAGAACAGAGTGAGACACCGAATTATAGAAATGATAATAAAATATAGAAAATTGTGATTGCTGAAATGATACAGACGATTCATACCTCTTCTTCGCACAAGCTTAACTTGGTTTAGAATTCTGAAAATTGATTATGAGTTGTTGAAACGGTTTCTCGCTTCTTCGACTGCTCCGACAATGAAAAACTTGGGTACTGAATGCTACGTTGAAATTTTCATTTATAATTTAAACATGGAGCATACTTACCTTGTCACGTTAGTTCTTTAATTCAAGGCGTAAATGGGGTCTGCACAATCCATCACCAAGATCCGAATCATGCTCAGGATTGAATGCAATCGCAGGCTGGCAGCGCAGGAGCGGGGTACTACGTAGTTCATTGGCGGTTTCAAACTCCTATTATTTGTTCGGAACGCGGGTTAGTAATGTGTGTTGATAAAAAAATTAATTGGTCTATTAAATAACAAAATCTGATCTTATTTTCCATCGAAGATGTCCCATCATACAATTGATGTCCTATCAGTCTGTCAGTTTAAACAAGTGGATCGACGTCAAAATTTTTCTTAGACAATGCTCTTTAATACCTTTGTTAGCAAAAAGTTTTGATTCCGACCCAGACTGTCATACAATGATGACATGGAAATGCTAACCTAGAAGGGTGATCATGACACGTGACGTTTGATTTTGGATCCTTCATTAAAAAGTGTCTTCGAAATTGGGGATTTTATTTAGACATGGCCCTAGGAACCTTGGCCTATCATGCCGATGTCGATGACATGTTGAGGATTGATGATCGACGAGTATCTATGGTAATTTTTTTGTTATTTCATTCCTCGAAGTTTGTCGATGTTGAAAACGTATCACTAATTGGAGATTGACGATCGACAGTGTGTTGAAGTAAAGAATTTTTGTAGTTTAAGGTTTCTTTTGGATATCACCGACCTTGAATGCATTGATGATCGATGATCGAAGGTTCGTTAGGTGTGTCGATGTTAGCAGTTTCCTTTTCGTACCTCCCCGATGCCGATGATACATTGACGAGATTTAGACAACTTCTTCATAAGGCATAATCAGTGATTGTAAATCGACGTTTTTCATTGCCATATGGTCGATTTTACTGCACTGATCACGCTGATGCTGATAAGGGGTGCATGGCTCAAAATTTTAGCTGTGTATACTTAGTTAAAATGCCAAGTGTAATTAATAAGAGAAGTTAACCCATTCAACAAATCCAAACCGATCTGAATGTGATCGATGATAAAACATAGGAAGAAAAACCTTAATGATCCCTACACAACTAACTTAATTCGGAAAGAGAGAAAAAGACAAAGTGGTACCCAAAAGAGAAAATTTTGAGAAAAAAATTAGGGTTTGTTGAGTGCTCAACAAATGGTGAATCACTGGGCAAAAACAAAATCTCTTCTCCTTCCATCAGGCTTAGATTGTGTAGAGGTTGGTTGAGAAACAATATGGATTTTCATTCAATAGAGTATTTCCTATCAATACGTACACAACTTTATGGGTTCCTGAATCCAAATCTTCCTATGGGGTTCAAACCTTTTCCCACCTTCAGTCCTCTTGACCATGACCCACACCCTTCTTTGACAAGAGTCAGGTAAGGCATCCACTGTATTGAGGCCATTTTTATTTATTATTATTCCCTCACTGCGGTGTTGCTTCGCTGCCAGTGAGCGTCCATAGCCTCGACAGAGTCACCCTAACATTACAGACCTCGCTTTGCTGCTAGCGAGAGTCCATATCCCCGACGGAGTTATCTGCATACCCTCTTGGACTTTACACTCCTTTTAATATAACTCATTTTCTTTTGGTAGAAATTCCATGAGAGAGTCGGAGAGGAGGACGTCTGTTATTTGCAAGGAAAACTATTAAAGTGAAACCCTTCCTAGATCTGTCTAGAGGTACATGTGATCCTTTCCAACTAGCCATATTTTCCTTTGGGCTTTACTAGACCACCAGGTGAATATTTCATCACTTACCAAGGTAGTATGTTTTGCAAAGACAAGATATAGATCTCCTTTGAAAAATTGTATTTTCCCAACGTCTCTTATGTTGCATGTAAGTGTAAGTTAGGAAAAGAATATGCTTCACCATATTTATTAAAGTCAACCACTTCTTTACAGAACACAAATTAATTACAAGAAAATACCAAGCAAAAACAAAACAAAAATAAAGATGAGTTTTCAATCAGCCTACCCTAAACCTACACACTTATCCTGATCGAAAGATATGCTAAACGAAAACATAAAAATACACTTTTTTTTTAAAGAGAAGTATTGTTTTAAGGCTTGGCCATTCACCGAGAGGGTGTTGTGTTCCCCCTTTAGATTTTGCAATTGGTATGTGCTTGCCCCAATTTTATCGGATACCTGGAAAGGTCCGAGCCATATATTTTGAAATTTCGAGTGTTTCCCTTTAGAATCGTTTGCTTTATTCCATTTCAAAACTAGGTTCCCTACTTCAAAACTTTTTTCTTTGGCCTTATGTTTGTCAAACCATCTTTTAACTGTCTATTGATAAGTGGTGAACTTAGCTTTAGATTTTTCCCTTTCTTTGTCTAGCATGAGAAGGGTGTCAATCCTTTGTTGTAGAGAGGATGAGGGTTGACCTTTTAATGTCTAGGCGAGTTGTAAAGATGGAAGATACAATCCGTTTGGCAGAATGGCTTCTTGCACATATACCAGAAAGTACAAAGAGTTTCCTATGGATTCTTTAGGTGTTACTCTCTCGGCCCATAGGGCGTTATGAAGAGAATTATGCCAATTCCTCTGATTTTCAACAATCGTCTTTTTTAAGATTCTTACCAGGTTTTTGTTAGTTGACTATGATACCCCATTCCATTGCGGATAATAGTTTGTAGAGTATATTATTATGATCCCCTTGTCAAGAGAGAATTCAATCAAGCATATGGAAGAAAAGTAGGCAGCATTTTAAAAAATGAAGATGAAGGGTAGTCCAAACCTCGTTATAATTTGTTGTTCTAGAAATTGTATTACTACCTTTTCATTAATGTGCGTGAGAGCGATAGACTCCATCCATCTTGTAAAATAGTCTATAGCAGTCAAGATATATTTATGTTGTTTCGAAGAACGTGGAGTAATTTTTCCTATGGCGTCTATTCCCCACTGCTCGAATGGTCTGGACATAGTCACCGACTAGAGTGGAATGGATGATCTCTTTTCCCTACCGATGATCACTTGAAAAATTTTACATTTCCGGGCATATGCATGAGCGTCCCTGAACAGAGTGGGCCAATAATAGCCATCCCTTAGTATTTTATGAACTGTGGTTTCTCCTACAAAATGACCACCTGCTGGGCCGTCATGGAGTTCTCTCAACACCTTTTATGCATCGTCCTATTCAAGACATCTAAGCAGTACTCCACCATAGTTTATGTTGAAAAGCACAAAATTAATGAGGTGATATTGAGCAGATTTTAACTTGAGGGCTCTCCTTTCTCTAGGGTTTACATTTTCAGGACAAGTCCCATGATGCAGGAGATAAAACAAGTTTCCATACCAGTATTCTTGCCTGAGAGGTACGTATAGCGATTTGCCACACCATAATGATAACTCATTTTCCAAACCGATGTCTTCTACGTTAATCATATCTTGGGCCTCAACAACTAGTTCACACAATCATTGTAATTTGACTATTTTGGCAGGTTTTATGTCTAGATCAAATTCATGAACGACTTTCATCCAATTTCCCCTCCTTTCTCCCATTTCATGTTGGGTGATTAAAGATCTGACTGTGGGGTGAGGGACTATGACTTTGGTGTGATTATTCAGGATATAGGATCTGGAATGCTTGACTACTTTATATACCATGCAAGCCTGTTTGTCTGTAGCAGGGTAGTTTAGTTCATATCCTTGAAGGTTGGTGCTCATAAAGGATATTGGTGCCTCATTGTTTTCATCATCTTTTTGGGTAAGTACTTCCACCAAGGATTGGTCAGAAGCAAAGGTATAAAGGAAAAAATCCTTCCTAAAGTCAGGGCTTCACAACACTAGTGCTTGGGATATTGCAGTCTTGATGTTATTAAAATATCCTCTCCTTTATTCATCCCATTTAAACTCTACATCCTTCCAAATCATTTTTTGTAAAGGTTTAACATTTTCATAGAATTCAAGAGTAAAATTTCTCACAAAATTGATCTTCCCGAAAAAAGATTGCATGGCCTTTTTATTGTGGGGCAAAGGAAGTTGAGATATTTCTTTTATCCGCTCACGGTCGATGCTAATTCCTCCTTGAGATATGGCGTGACCTAATAATTTTCCTTCCTCTACACCAAATATGGTTTTCTTGAGGTTCAAAGATATTCCATATTTCCTACACCTTTCAAAAATCTGATTCAGATGCCGAATGTGGTCTTCCTTGTTTTTTGAGTATACTGTTATGTCATCTAAATAGACTACCACACACTTGTTAATCAATCCACAAAAATCTACGTCCATGGACCTCTGGAAGGTTTCTCCTGCGTTAATCAACCTGAAAGGAATGCATTTATAAGAAAAGGTTCGAAAGGTAGTTTTTAATCTATCATCTTCTGAAACCAGGGCCTAGTTATACCCCGAGAAACCATCTAGGAGGGAAAAAATTTCAGAGCCGGATACTGTTTGTAGGAGTTGTTCTATGGCTGGGACTGGGTAGTTTTTTTTTCTTTTGATGCTCTATTAAGGTTTCTGAAATCCACACATAGGCGGATCTCCCCATATTTTTTCCTGCCAGGCACCAAATTGGCTACCCAGGCAGAGTTTCTAACCGGAAAAATAATCTTGGCATCTAATAATTTCTTCAACTCTTGATACATCAAAGGTTCCAGAGATGGGTGATACTTCCTGAGTTTTTGTTGGAAGGGTTTTACTCTAGATTTTAACGGGATTGTGTGTTGGATAATGCGAGTGTCATAATTTTTTAATTCCCAGTAGGACCATACAAATACATATTGATATTCTTTAAAAAGTTTGTGATAAGCTTTCCTGTCTTCTTTGGACACTGTTTTACCTAGATTTACATTCTTGGGGTTTTCAGGGGTTCCTAGGTTTATAGTCTCATATATAGGACATGAGCTCCTTGTTTTTTCATTCTTTGACCCTCTAAATCTTTCCCTTAGGTAGAAAAGGTTATCCATATTGGCCACCCCTTTCGATATCGTGTGAAACTTTGGTTTATTATCAGAGTGACTTGTTCCCTTCTTCTATTCATGGAGATTTTATTCTGTGAGTAGTTATTGGAATATTTCGTCATCAAAGGCCAAATCCTTAAAATTCTCCTAGTTAGTCAGGAAATCTACAATTTGTTCATCTCCTTCAAAGAATTTCTAGTGAGAAATGTTGTTAGGCACCGATGGCTTGTAGAGCCATTCTATTGTGAAATTAGAAGCTTCATAATATTCTAAAGGAGATAATATCGAGGTTGTGGTGGCTAAGGAATCAACAAGAGTATTCTTTGTCTCGTGAACAATAGTAATGTTGAAGGCCTCAAAATTGTCTATTAATATCTGTACCTCTTGCTGGTAATTTATCAAGTGAGGTGAATTGAAATAGATAGTATTCTTCACTTGCCTTATGATAATTTCAGAGTCTCAAACAATTATTTAATGTTTAATTCTATGGCTTTCTTCAGTCCCTGAACTAGAGCTTCATATTCAACAATGTTATTGGTGCATTCAAATTCTAATCTACAGGATAAGAAGTTCTACTTCCCCTTGGGGTCAATGAGAATACATCATGCTCCCGACCCTTATTGTGATTTAGACCCATCAAAATACATCATCCAAACTTGTAAGAATAATTTAGTAACTTCTTCATGCTTAGTCGTTTTCTCACCTTCATCTTCTCGTCTATTGCTCCCGATAGAGGATCTTAACAGAAGATGCTTTCTTCTGCGGCTTCCAATAGATTTACTTGAAAGGTCATTTCAATTTTTTGAGTGGGAGTTACATCAAATGAGAGAGGGGAGAAATTTCTGAAATCAAAGTCATAGGAGTAATTTCCTAACACCGATAAATCTGTCGACGAGGGTTCGTTCAGAGATTTTAAATCGATAATAGTGTGTTTGATATATATTTCCCTATCGATCCTAATCATGTTTGTAATATTGTCATTGATGCCAATGTTTTGATTGATTGATGTCAAGTGATTGATTGATGCCAAAGGATTGATTGATCGATGATTGATGTAATGTAATATGTATTATCCTTGATGAGATTGCATAGATGAATATGGATCAATGAGTTGTCATTGATATCATGAATATGGATCAATGAGTTGTCATTGATACATGATGAATATGGATCGATGTGGTTTCAATGGTATATGATGTATTGTTGGAAAAATGTATAAATGACTCATTATTGTCTTATCATGATGATAAGGTGCAGAAATGGATGAACTCCAAAGTGGTCCCCTTATGGTGAAAGCCGTCATGGGAAGACGCTTTGCGGATTGAGTTATCCTAGAAGAATGGTTGGATTACCCATGCTCTCACTATTATATTATCATGATTGATAAGGTGCACAAATGAATGAACTACAAAGTGGTCCCCTTATCATGAAAACCCTCACGGGAAGACGCTTTGCAGATTGAGTTATCCTAGAAGAATGGTTGGAGGAACCATGCTTGTATGTGGAATAATGAGATGAAGATCAAGGAAATTGTTGGTGAAACTATCC
>JZKD02S2258376.1:1172765-1200250 GCA_000966675.3 Picea glauca | reverse complement strand
AGAAAAACATGTGTTTAAAATCTGCAACGTTTTCAGCTTGGTCAACTTCAAAAAATTCTAGAAATTATAATATTCATCCATTAGATTCAAAATTATAGTCATAATAAAACAGAGTGTCTATAGATTGTTGCAGTATAATTCATTTCTTAAAAACTTAAGTTAATAATAGATACATTGTTGTAGGAAAAAATAACTCATTATCATTCCTTTCATGTTTAAGGAACATATTGTGAAACAATTGTCAAATTGACATATCAAATCGTGATAATTTTTTTTTTTAAATAGTCATTGGAAAGCTAACAAAATTATTCACAAGTTTTGTTTTTACTGTAAAGTGAAATTCTAAATAAAAAAAATACTTTTGTATGCTATAAGTTGAAGAACTTGTGAAAATACAGTTTTTTTTCTTATTAAACAAGAAAAAGTGTAACCCATCTTCATGATTTCACCCATATCTAATTCTCACACATATGAACATATCAAAACACAAAACTCAAAGTCAATAATTAAGAAAATATTGAAGACACACCTCACATTACCTCACAAATAAGCATATCATTGTCATTATCATTCCATTCAACAATCACTTATTAAGAAAACATACAAGTCAAACATATCACTTACTTACATTACATTGAATAACTATATCCGAGCCTTACACACATATGAACATATATAAACACCAAAAATAAATGTCAATTATTAAGAAATAATCCAATTCACTCATATCACTACCTCACATACTTCACAAATAAGTGTCTCATGAGCATCTCATTGTCATTATCATTCCATTCAACACTCACTTATTAAGAAAGTATCCAAAGTCAAACATATCACTACCTCAATGTTTCACAAACATCTCATTCTTGTTATTTTGATTCTATTGAGCAACCGCATGGTAAGAAAATATCTCGGTGACATACATGAGTACCTCATACACATCCAAATCTTATTATAATTCTAGTCAAGGACTATAAGAATTACTTTACAAAATTATCTTAATCACATGTACATTACCTAACATATTATATTTTTAATGGACACAATAAATCCCACCCCTTGATTTAAGTTGTAATCTAAATGTTCTACGTTTTGGGATTTTTCTAGGGATATTTGCCCGAAATCCAATAAAAAATTGTTGTATATACATACTTGAGTGGTTAATTCTATGTAATCTAAGTGCCCCGGGAATTTTTCAACACGTTGAATCTATTTATGCATTCAGAAAAGCAATTTAAACAACAAAAAATCGTAATTTTGTGTATATTTATGTCGTTGGATTCTGAAAAAAAGGGAAAAACATAGAACAGTTAGACACCACCTTCATTTAATGGACACTACAAAAAATATTCCCATTTCTCTCATTGAAATCTATCATTAAAAAACTCATTTGATCATAATTAACAAGACGATAATTATTCTCTTTCTAGCTAATAAAGTCAAACAATAATTGCTTCTCTTTCTAGCTAATGAACTCAAGTCAATGCCACATTTTATCTTCATACGACCACTCTTTTCACACTCGAATAGACTTACTCCTCTCTAAACCGCTTGGACATCATCCAACCATTGAAGTCAAATACATGACAGTTTTTCTCCCACGTGGTTTCTCTATCATAACTATCATCATAACCATTTTTACATGGGTACACATCTTGAGCAATTAAATTCAAGTCAATGCCACAATTTCTTCTTATTTGTGGAATTTTTTCGCAGTATTGTAGAGCGTTGTCTAAATGTTTTACATTTTGGCATTTTTCATGGGAATTTGGTTATATAAATTTAGCAAAATCTCAATCTCGAGGAACTAGAATTATATAGACTTAACCATTCAAATATGCAAATTCAACAATTTCTTGCCAAATTTTGACCAAAATTAAAGGAATAATATCCATAAAAAATATGTAGATCCAACATTTTCTTACTGGATTTTGACCAAAATTAAAGGAATAATATCCCCGTAAAAGAGCCAAAACGTAGAGCGTTGTTTAACTGTTCTATAAACCAAAATAATTGTTATTTTATTGTATTAAAGGTAGGTGAATGAATTAATGAGAAAATATAAGGCAGATGGGAAATTAATGGGGGGAGGATTCAAGAGAGGAGGAGAAGGAAGAGGGGGGGTTTTCATTTGGAAGGAGAAGGAGAAACCAAGGAGAAAAAGGGGAAGGATGCATAAATTCTTTGGGGGGGTTTTACTAGTGGATTGTGTTGCTAGGAGTTTGGGCTCGGAGGCTAGGAAATCTAATTTCCTGGAGCTAGGGAGCCAAAGAGGCTTTGTTCCTAGCTGGCTAGAAGGTAATAGTTTCAAGTAGATTTAATTCCAACAACACAAGGCACTCAACAACAAGAGGAAGCAAAAAACAACAACAAGGACAATCTTCTTCTTCTTCAAGAGGTAATTAATAAATTATCTTTGCTTGAATTAAAATTCACTATGTATTCATGAAATTGTTGTCATGTAATTGATTATGGGTTTATTGACTTGTTAAAAACAAAGAGAGAAGTTAAATTTAAGACTTCATGAAATTAGATTGTCAACCTGATTACAACGCCAAAGTTTAACTATGAAGCCCTAGGTAGGGCATTACACAGATCAGGATGTGGCTCCCGGTGGAGAGTCTATGTAGAATTTATGGACCTTGTATAACTTCTTAAGGGGGAGAGGTTGTAAATATTTTTTGTTATAAGCCTCCACAAGTAGATATAAATCAATATCCATTAGATATTTCTCATAGACAATCATTTCCATATCTTCCCCATCTCTTGGTGATAGATCCACAACTATCACAACATGAGAACTAGGTGAAATTGTTTGTTCCAGGACTAGTTCTGTAACTTGTTTTTATTTTCCCTTGTTGTTTTCTCTTGTTGGTTATGTGTGCAGGTTTTCCACCTCCTCGGTATCAATTAATTTACTGAGAATGTTAAAAGAGTTACTAGTTGAATCTTTTTTACCTTGTCCTGGCCCAAGCTTCCGAGTGTTAGGCCTTTTGCGTCCTTGTACCTGGGTGAAACCCTCCTTTTGATTGTTGTAATCTTCCTCTGTTGAGCGTTGGGGTATATTTAAATGAAAGTCCCGAAAGAGGTGTCTTTGTTCATGACATTTTATGCATCGGAAGGGAATATGCTCATAATTGATTGTTTGCAACCATTCTTCATCTCGATACTCCATAGTTAGAGAACCTAGTATAGCTTTGGATATATTCATGTATACACAGATGCGAGCATATGAGATGTACCTTTTTTGATGCGTTTTTTCAGAGGACTTGACGTAAATACCAAGGGTATTATCATTAACAATAAGTATTTCCTCTAACCAGAACTCCCGCAGGAGGGAATAAAGAAAAATCCAAACCGATGCATACAAGAAGTCTTCCTTTTCAGGGAAGAAGGGATTCTTCTAGAATCTTAAATATAGGCCTGTTGAATTGAAGAAGTAAGGTCCATTCTGAAATATGTGGTCTTTGTCTTCTAAATTGAAAAATATTATTTTGAAGAAGCCTTTTGACCCAAGTTGAAGGTCATAATGTCCTTTGGGGTTCCACCAAGTTTTGATCCACTTCATCAAATCCCGTTCTGAGGGCCAAAGTCCCAAATTTTTTCCTATCAATGCATGTTCTTTCATGAACTCAACATTTTCCCCTACTCAAACTGATATAATGACATACCTTGGAGCCGATTTAGTTTGTGGGATGCACTTTCCTAGTTCCCACATTCGACTCACTTTTGGATGAGAGGTGTCTGCTTCAATATCCATCTCTTTACTTGATCTCTATTCATCCTAAAAAATCTTCTACCTCATATGTGATGGAGGCTTGAAAGTCATTCTAGAGCTCTTTCCTCCCTGATGTTCATTAGCTACAACATTGTTGTAAGAGGGGGCATGCACCCCCTCCGCCTCGGCCATGGATAATTTGTCAATATTTCGCTCGATGTGGGTGATCATGTGCAGATGTGAAGGGTTTAGAAAAGGGTTTCATAGGACAAAGTGTTCCGCTTTCATGAAACCCTATCTCTCGCCATCCTGTTTATTATATTTACATTGCATTAAATAACTGTATTTATACATAAAAATTACAATATCCATTTATTATGAAAGATCCGTGCTTCACTCTGCATGAATTGATTGCTAAAATCTATAAAAGTATACATATCGGATCTCTCAAATTATACAATACTCACTTACTTAAGTTGCAACAAATCACTATATCCAAATCTCACACATATGAACATACCAAAACACAAAACTCAATGTCAATTATTAAGAAGAAAATATTCAAGACACACCTCACACTACCTCACAAATAAGTGGCTCATGAGCATCTCATTGTCATTGTCATTATCATTCCATTCAACAATCACTTATTGAGAAAAGATCCAAGTCAAACATATCACTACCTTAATGTTTCACAAACATCTCATTCTTGTTATTATAATTCTATTGAGCAACCACATGTTAAGAAAATATCCTGGTGACATACATCATTACCTCACATACACATCCCAATCTTATTATAATTCTAGTCAAGGACTATAAGAATTACTTTACAAAATAATCACACACATTACCTAACGTATTATATTTTTAATGGATGTGATAAATCCCACCACTTCATTTAAGTCGTAGTCTAAAGGTTCTACCTTTTGGGTTTTTTTCCGGGGATATTTGCTTGAAATAGTAAAAAAATGTTGTATTTACAGATTTGAGTAGTTAATTTTGTGTTCAACATGTTGAATCTATTTTTGCATTTAGAAATTAAATTTAAACAATAAAAATTGTGATTTAGTATAGATTTATTCAGATTCCAACAAAAAGGAAAAAAATATAGAACAATTAAACAACACCCTCATTTAATGGACTAGACAAAAAATATTCCCATTTTCCTCATTGAAATCTGTCATTAAAAACTCATTTTGATCATAATTAACAAAACGATAATTATGCCAAAAGGCGTATACCTATTGGAGATGGGCACAATTAATCGCCTTTTAATCTAAAATTCTAATCTGATGGCTAACAATTGAAAATGCTGGAATATTCTTAGTCGTCCTCCCAAATCAATGAATGCGATTTACTCTTCATAATTTTCTTGTATTTTTGAATGCATCAATTAACCTGTTTACTTTTTAACATTTACCTAATCATATTAAGAAATTAATGTACCACCATATGATTGCCACGTTTAACTGATTAACCTTTGGAATTACCACATTTAAGATTAACTTTTGGATTTCCTCAGCTCTATGTGTGTTTCAGCTATCCGTGCATTTCAATTCACCAGAGTGTTGTCCGTTCAGACAACTTTCGGCGTTCACCAACCACAACACCAGCCACCTTGCGGCTGTGCTAGTTATGGTGAAGGCGTTCTCTAGGGGGAGGTTCTCCTCAAAAATTTTTCGTATGTCCATCGCTTATGAAAACATGACACATCTTGGATTTTTTTCTTGTTAAACCCAACACACAGGTGAAGTGTGCACGTTACTTCCCAGGTTGGTTTTCTTGGCATCTATTCTCCTTCACCAACTACAACTTGCTGTCACTTCCAGGTTTCTTCTTTCAGACGGCTTCTGGGTGCATGTTAAATATTCATATACATACTTGAACCTTCACTTGCATTCATCTATCACATTTTCGACTGTCACAAAATATTTTCCCAAAATTTTCAATAGTCTATCCAATGGAGACTGTGAAATGTCTGGAGAATGTGCTCTACATGAAGGGTGTTTGTCTTTTTTTACTTGCATTGATGACGGACTTGTAAGGGTTGGGCTGAAGAAGAAGTTTTTGGACCTTAAAACCTACATGATACTAAGGCTTCGATGTTGATGGTTGTCATGTTGACGCACTCGTATGGAAGTTTGGTCTGTGGGGAGGTATGGGGTTCAAGTCTAAGGAGGGTTATTATGTGCCTTTTAAGAATTACTTGGATGCCTAGTACTTTGGAGAGATTGGAATTGGAACTCTATCTCAGACTTTTACTGTCATATTTGATACCGAGAGCTCAAATATTTGAGTGCCATCTTCTAAATGTTATTTCACGGTAAGAATTCCATTAAGTATTTCATAGTGCCAGTGTTTTGGTTGGATAGGGTTTATATCTAGTGATTTCATCAGTTTAGAAGCAGTTCGGTGGGTGAGCCTAGGCTACCATACATTTTTTTACTTTGCACCGATTTGGTTGTAATTTTTTATTTTGTTTTTTGTTTTCCATTGAATGGTAGAATTTAGGGTTGGATTCAAGCTTGGAAAGTTTTTTAAGGGAGGGGTTATTTTACCCCACTCCGCCTTGTTTTGAAATATGGAGGTTCTTCATGTGTTGGTTTCAACGGTTATGCCATATTTTCACAATTTGGCTCCCTTTTGACCAGCTAGCTAGACTATATGCTACCCAAAAAGAGAGTCACCAGGAGTGAATCTATAAGGGATTCAATGTTGAGACCACGTCTTGAGAGGAACTGTGAGGTGATAGATCAAGCTGTGAAGATGGCAGTCCATGATGTAATCGTAGATAAAAAAGTCTTGAGAGTAACAGTGAGGTGATAGATCAAGGTGTGGACATGGCCGAAGATGGAAATTCACATGATATAATCATAGATAAGTATTTCTAAAGAAAACATTCATGGACTATTTGGCATTGGGTGTTATGATTTTGGATTGGAGTTTACTATATCTGATGTCAATGGTAAGGAACTACATGTGCGTATCTTTGCTTCTATTACAAATGATAATCCTATTCGTGTGTCATGTGTAGACAGTAAGAAGCTTGAATTCCACGATGAGATTTAGTTAGTTTTCTGAAGATACAAGAAGCATGTTTTTGCTATAAATATCAATTCATATATTTTTTTGATCTCATGGTGAAACTGAATCTGGACCTTTTCATGATCTCCATGGTTTTATCAAAACAAATTTTGGTGAAGAAGAATATGTTAGGAATATTTATATATGCAAGGAACCTGTCGGAAAAGTATTGAACGTGATTTCTTGCAATGGTCAAAGGCACTTTAATTGCAATGTGATTAGTCAGAGACAATTTCACTTTAAAGTAGTTATACTTCTCACCATCCTTTTTAATATGACGTGAGTCTTAGGTATTTGAAATAGGATAGTCCATATGCCCTTCAATTTGTGAAAGATCAAACATTTTATCAAAGTAATTATACTCATGATGGTTGTGAAAAATGCTAAGCAGTCGTGAAGAGTGTACAAAAGCGCTTCCAGCCGAGGTATTGTTTCTGTCTTGTGGAATTTTAATACAACAAGTAGACTTATTTTCTGCAAAACTTAATGGGTGATTGAATATTTTTTTGTGGTGGAAAGGAGGCCCGATTCTAAGTGTGTTGTGAGAGGGTTTGTTGGAGATATAAATCCACACCTTGATGTCCAATCTATAAGTATGAAGGGGAATAAAGTTGATTAGTAGAGCAGCCTACCAACCAAGGGTAGGCCCTATGTTCCACTCCTAGGCTCTCACATTCTCAACAAGGTATTAGAACCAATTGTTGAGGTTCATTGGCAGTGGATATGAAGCCTGAGAAATCAATGCCTTCAAATCAAATTGGTAAGGGTTCCCATATGAAAGAGGCATGTATCTTGAGGGTAGATGAGTTTGTCGACTAGGGGAAGGTCCTGCCAATTTCAACATGATATAAAGCTAATTGTTGAGATAGCTTCATATCGAACCAGTAAGGATGCCCCTCGTGAAAGGGGCAAGTAGCTCAACGGTAGAGAAGCCTACCCACTTCCTAGATTGTCCAATTCCCAACAAAATTCACCTACTAGGTGAAATTGGGAATGAAAACAAAAATCAGAGAATTTCCCCAAGCTTACTTGAACTTCGGAGGTTGCAGACTCCTGCAAATACTGAGAATTTGGTTTCGAAAATGACACCAGCATTTCCAAAATTGAATCTACTTTCAATTCCTATAACTTGTTTTCATTTTCTTTATTTTTATCTAATTTGATTTGATTTTTTTTTTAAAATCACTACATAATATTTTCAGCAGACATTATGATTCGGTGAAATGAAATATCGGTATCTCTAGAAATATACAGTGAAAATTTTAGAAAAAAATATATTCATAATCCTTAAACTGTTCTTTTCAAAAGGGTATATTTAGATTTTAGTTTTAAGTAAAAAGTAAGATAGATACAAGGTGTAGAAAAACATGTGTTTAAAATCTGCAACGTTTTCAGCTTGGTCAACTTCAAAAAATTCTAGAAATTATAATATTCATCCATTAGATTCAAAATTATAGTCATAATAAAACAGAGTGTCTATAGATTGTTGCAGTATAATTCATTTCTTAAAAACTTAAGTTAATAATAGATACATTGTTGTAGGAAAAAATAACTCATTATCATTCCTTTCATGTTTAAGGAACATATTGTGAAACAATTGTCAAATTGACATATCAAATCGTGATAATTTTTTTTTTTAAATAGTCATTGGAAAGCTAACAAAATTATTCACAAGTTTTGTTTTTACTGTAAAGTGAAATTCTAAATAAAAAAAATACTTTTGTATGCTATAAGTTGAAGAACTTGTGAAAATACAGTTTTTTTTCTTATTAAACAAGAAAAAGTGTAACCCATCTTCATGATTTCACCCATATCTAATTCTCACACATATGAACATATCAAAACACAAAACTCAAAGTCAATAATTAAGAAAATATTGAAGACACACCTCACATTACCTCACAAATAAGCATATCATTGTCATTATCATTCCATTCAACAATCACTTATTAAGAAAACATACAAGTCAAACATATCACTTACTTACATTACATTGAATAACTATATCCGAGCCTTACACACATATGAACATATATAAACACCAAAAATAAATGTCAATTATTAAGAAATAATCCAATTCACTCATATCACTACCTCACATACTTCACAAATAAGTGTCTCATGAGCATCTCATTGTCATTATCATTCCATTCAACACTCACTTATTAAGAAAGTATCCAAAGTCAAACATATCACTACCTCAATGTTTCACAAACATCTCATTCTTGTTATTTTGATTCTATTGAGCAACCGCATGGTAAGAAAATATCTCGGTGACATACATGAGTACCTCATACACATCCAAATCTTATTATAATTCTAGTCAAGGACTATAAGAATTACTTTACAAAATTATCTTAATCACATGTACATTACCTAACATATTATATTTTTAATGGACACAATAAATCCCACCCCTTGATTTAAGTTGTAATCTAAATGTTCTACGTTTTGGGATTTTTCTAGGGATATTTGCCCGAAATCCAATAAAAAATTGTTGTATATACATACTTGAGTGGTTAATTCTATGTAATCTAAGTGCCCCGGGAATTTTTCAACACGTTGAATCTATTTATGCATTCAGAAAAGCAATTTAAACAACAAAAAATCGTAATTTTGTGTATATTTATGTCGTTGGATTCTGAAAAAAAGGGAAAAACATAGAACAGTTAGACACCACCTTCATTTAATGGACACTACAAAAAATATTCCCATTTCTCTCATTGAAATCTATCATTAAAAAACTCATTTGATCATAATTAACAAGACGATAATTATTCTCTTTCTAGCTAATAAAGTCAAACAATAATTGCTTCTCTTTCTAGCTAATGAACTCAAGTCAATGCCACATTTTATCTTCATACGACCACTCTTTTCACACTCGAATAGACTTACTCCTCTCTAAACCGCTTGGACATCATCCAACCATTGAAGTCAAATACATGACAGTTTTTCTCCCACGTGGTTTCTCTATCATAACTATCATCATAACCATTTTTACATGGGTACACATCTTGAGCAATTAAATTCAAGTCAATGCCACAATTTCTTCTTATTTGTGGAATTTTTTCGCAGTATTGTAGAGCGTTGTCTAAATGTTTTACATTTTGGCATTTTTCATGGGAATTTGGTTATATAAATTTAGCAAAATCTCAATCTCGAGGAACTAGAATTATATAGACTTAACCATTCAAATATGCAAATTCAACAATTTCTTGCCAAATTTTGACCAAAATTAAAGGAATAATATCCATAAAAAATATGTAGATCCAACATTTTCTTACTGGATTTTGACCAAAATTAAAGGAATAATATCCCCGTAAAAGAGCCAAAACGTAGAGCGTTGTTTAACTGTTCTATAAACCAAAATAATTGTTATTTTATTGTATTAAAGGTAGGTGAATGAATTAATGAGAAAATATAAGGCAGATGGGAAATTAATGGGGGGAGGATTCAAGAGAGGAGGAGAAGGAAGAGGGGGGGTTTTCATTTGGAAGGAGAAGGAGAAACCAAGGAGAAAAAGGGGAAGGATGCATAAATTCTTTGGGGGGGTTTTACTAGTGGATTGTGTTGCTAGGAGTTTGGGCTCGGAGGCTAGGAAATCTAATTTCCTGGAGCTAGGGAGCCAAAGAGGCTTTGTTCCTAGCTGGCTAGAAGGTAATAGTTTCAAGTAGATTTAATTCCAACAACACAAGGCACTCAACAACAAGAGGAAGCAAAAAACAACAACAAGGACAATCTTCTTCTTCTTCAAGAGGTAATTAATAAATTATCTTTGCTTGAATTAAAATTCACTATGTATTCATGAAATTGTTGTCATGTAATTGATTATGGGTTTATTGACTTGTTAAAAACAAAGAGAGAAGTTAAATTTAAGACTTCATGAAATTAGATTGTCAACCTGATTACAACGCCAAAGTTTAACTATGAAGCCCTAGGTAGGGCATTACACAGATCAGGATGTGGCTCCCGGTGGAGAGTCTATGTAGAATTTATGGACCTTGTATAACTTCTTAAGGGGGAGAGGTTGTAAATATTTTTTGTTATAAGCCTCCACAAGTAGATATAAATCAATATCCATTAGATATTTCTCATAGACAATCATTTCCATATCTTCCCCATCTCTTGGTGATAGATCCACAACTATCACAACATGAGAACTAGGTGAAATTGTTTGTTCCAGGACTAGTTCTGTAACTTGTTTTTATTTTCCCTTGTTGTTTTCTCTTGTTGGTTATGTGTGCAGGTTTTCCACCTCCTCGGTATCAATTAATTTACTGAGAATGTTAAAAGAGTTACTAGTTGAATCTTTTTTACCTTGTCCTGGCCCAAGCTTCCGAGTGTTAGGCCTTTTGCGTCCTTGTACCTGGGTGAAACCCTCCTTTTGATTGTTGTAATCTTCCTCTGTTGAGCGTTGGGGTATATTTAAATGAAAGTCCCGAAAGAGGTGTCTTTGTTCATGACATTTTATGCATCGGAAGGGAATATGCTCATAATTGATTGTTTGCAACCATTCTTCATCTCGATACTCCATAGTTAGAGAACCTAGTATAGCTTTGGATATATTCATGTATACACAGATGCGAGCATATGAGATGTACCTTTTTTGATGCGTTTTTTCAGAGGACTTGACGTAAATACCAAGGGTATTATCATTAACAATAAGTATTTCCTCTAACCAGAACTCCCGCAGGAGGGAATAAAGAAAAATCCAAACCGATGCATACAAGAAGTCTTCCTTTTCAGGGAAGAAGGGATTCTTCTAGAATCTTAAATATAGGCCTGTTGAATTGAAGAAGTAAGGTCCATTCTGAAATATGTGGTCTTTGTCTTCTAAATTGAAAAATATTATTTTGAAGAAGCCTTTTGACCCAAGTTGAAGGTCATAATGTCCTTTGGGGTTCCACCAAGTTTTGATCCACTTCATCAAATCCCGTTCTGAGGGCCAAAGTCCCAAATTTTTTCCTATCAATGCATGTTCTTTCATGAACTCAACATTTTCCCCTACTCAAACTGATATAATGACATACCTTGGAGCCGATTTAGTTTGTGGGATGCACTTTCCTAGTTCCCACATTCGACTCACTTTTGGATGAGAGGTGTCTGCTTCAATATCCATCTCTTTACTTGATCTCTATTCATCCTAAAAAATCTTCTACCTCATATGTGATGGAGGCTTGAAAGTCATTCTAGAGCTCTTTCCTCCCTGATGTTCATTAGCTACAACATTGTTGTAAGAGGGGGCATGCACCCCCTCCGCCTCGGCCATGGATAATTTGTCAATATTTCGCTCGATGTGGGTGATCATGTGCAGATGTGAAGGGTTTAGAAAAGGGTTTCATAGGACAAAGTGTTCCGCTTTCATGAAACCCTATCTCTCGCCATCCTGTTTATTATATTTACATTGCATTAAATAACTGTATTTATACATAAAAATTACAATATCCATTTATTATGAAAGATCCGTGCTTCACTCTGCATGAATTGATTGCTAAAATCTATAAAAGTATACATATCGGATCTCTCAAATTATACAATACTCACTTACTTAAGTTGCAACAAATCACTATATCCAAATCTCACACATATGAACATACCAAAACACAAAACTCAATGTCAATTATTAAGAAGAAAATATTCAAGACACACCTCACACTACCTCACAAATAAGTGGCTCATGAGCATCTCATTGTCATTGTCATTATCATTCCATTCAACAATCACTTATTGAGAAAAGATCCAAGTCAAACATATCACTACCTTAATGTTTCACAAACATCTCATTCTTGTTATTATAATTCTATTGAGCAACCACATGTTAAGAAAATATCCTGGTGACATACATCATTACCTCACATACACATCCCAATCTTATTATAATTCTAGTCAAGGACTATAAGAATTACTTTACAAAATAATCACACACATTACCTAATGTATTATATTTTTAATGGATGTGATCAATCCCACCACTTCATTTAAGTTGTAGTCTAAAGGTTCTACCTTTTGGGTTTTTTTCTGGGGATATTTGCTGAAATAGTAAAAAATTGTTGTATTTACAGATTTGAGTAGTTAATTTTGTGTTCAACATGTTGAATCTATTTATGCATTTAGAAATGCAATTTAAACAATAAAAATTGTGATGTAGTATAGATTTATTCAGATTCCAACAAAAAGGAAAAAAATATAGAACAATTAAACAACACCCTCGGACCAAACAAAAAATATTCCCATTTTCCTCATTGAAATCTATCATTAAAAACTCATTTTGATCATAATTAACAAAACGATAATTATGTTGAAGGTGTTCTCTAGGGGGAGGTTCTGCTCAAAATTTGTCGTATGTCCATTGCCTATGAAAACATGACACATCTTGGATTTTTTTCTCGTTAAACCCAACACACAGGTGAAGTATGCACGTTACTTCCTAGGTTGGTTTTCTTGGCGTCTATTCTCCTTCACCGACTACAACTTGCTTCCGCTTCCAGGTTTCTTCTTTTAGACGGCTTCTAGGTGCATGTTAAATATTCATATACATACTTGAACCTTCACTTGCATTCATCTATCACATTTCCGACTGTCGCAAAATATTTTACCAATATTTTCAATAGTTTATCCAATGGAGACTATGAAATGTCTGGAGAATGTGTTCTGCATGAAGGGTGTTTCTCTTTTGTTACTTGCGTTGATGACGGACTTGTAAGGGTTGGGATGAAGAAGAAGTTGTTGGATCTTAAAACCTACAGGATACTAAGGCTTCGATGTTGATGGTTGTCATGTTGACGCACTCGTATGGAAGTTTGGTCTGCAGGGAGGTATGGGGTTCAAGTCTAAGGAGGGTTATTATGTTATTTTTAAGAATTACTTGGACGCCTAGTACTTTGGAGAGATTAGAATTGGAACTCCATCTCAGACTTTTACTGTCATATTTGATACCGAGAGCTCAAATCTTTGAGTGCCATCTTCTAAATGTTATTTCACGGTAAGAATTCCATTAAGTATTTCGTAGTGCTAGTGTTTTGGTTGGCTAGGATTTATATTTAGTGATTTCATCAGTTTAGAAGCAGTTCGGTGGGTGAGCCTAGGCTACCTGATATTTTTCTACTTTGCACCGATTTGGCTGTAATTATTTGTTTTTTTTTGTTTTCCATTGAATGGTAGAATTTAGGGCTGGATTCAATCTTGGAATGTTTTTAAGGGAGGGTTTATTTTACCCCACTTCGCCTTGTTTTGAAATATGGAGGTTCTGCATGTGTTGGTTTCGGCGGTTATGCCATTTTTTCGCAATTTGGCTCCCTTTTGACCAGCTAGATAGACTATATGCTACCCAAAAAGAGAGTCACTAGGAGTGAATCTATAACGGATTCAATGTTGAGACCACATCTTGAGAGGAACTGTGAGGTTATAGATCAAGGTGTGAAGATGGCATCCCATGATGTAATCATAGATAAAAAAGTCTTGAGAGTAACAGTGAGGTGATAGATCAAGGTGTGGACATGGCCGATGATGGAAATTCACATGATATAATCATAGATAAGTATTTCTAAAGAAAACATTCATGGACTATTTGGCATTAGGTCTTATGATTTTGGATTGGATTTTACTATATCTGATGTCAATGGTAAGGAACTACATGTGCGTATCTTTGCTTCTATTACAAATGATAATCATATTCTTGTGTCATGTGTAGACAGTAAGAAGCTTGAATTCCACGATGATATTTAGTTAGTTTTCTGAAGATACAAGAAGCATGTTTTTGCTATAAATATCAATTCATGTATGTTTTTGATCTCATGGTGCAACTGAATCTGGACCTGTTCATGATCTCCATGGTTTTATCAAAACAAATTTTGGTGAAGAAGAATATGTTAGGCATATTTATATATGCAAGGAACCTGACGGAAAAGTATTGAACGTGATTTATTGCAATGGTCAAAGGCACTTGAATTGCAATGTGATTAGTCGGAGACAATTTCACTTGAAAGTAGTTATACTTCTCACTGTCCTTTTTAATATGACGTGAGTCTTAGGTATTTGAAATAGGATAGTCCATATGCCCTTCAATTTGTGAAAGATCAAACATTTTATCAAAGTAATTATATTCATGATGGTTTTGAAAAACGCTAAGCGGTCGTGAAGAGTGTACAAAAGCGCTTCCAGCCGAGGTATTGTTTCTGTCTTGTGGAATTTTAATACAACAAGTAGACTTATTTTCTGCAAAACTTAATGGGTGATTGAATATTTTTTTTTGGTGGAAAGGAGGCCCGAGTCTAAGTGTGTTGTGAGAGGGTTTGTTGGAGATATAAATCCACACCTTGATGTTATGCTCATGAATGTTTTACTCTTTCTGTCATGCAATTGCTTTTATGCTATGTATGAATGATTTCTTGTTGAATGTTCGAAATCTGAGAGGAAAGGGTAATGGAATGGGTTTCAATTGTTTCTCTATTTGAGCAAGAGTCCCTGCAAGGAGTTCATTTGAAGTGTCCGCAAGGAGTGCATTGACAAGAGGTTCAGAGGTTTGTCTCTGAAAGCTCAGGAGAGATAGCTTTTGTTCTCATTTCCACAGAAGTGCAAATAGGCACAAGAGTCGTGCAAGGAGTGTGCAGGCCGAGTGAAGTCTCAGGGTTGCGAGCCCAAGCAAAGAATTTAGAGATTTCTACTGTAGGAGTGGGCAGGGTCGAAGGGAATCAAGCACTTGAATGTTTTTGAAAATCTACCGCAAGGAGTGCGGGCAGGGATTTTCTGAAAAGTTCAGAGTTGGAAAAAGTTCAAAAGAATTCGAAGCCTTCGAAGTGGCCGAAGGAAAGCGTAGCAACGTCGGACCACAGGAGGACGAGCTCTTAGAGGAAGAGGCGGATGGTCGGAATTCTCAGTGGAGAATCCACGAAGTCCCGTGAGCCGTTATATCTCACGGAGAAGCAGGGGAGTTACGACGAAAGTGTCGAAAGGTTCTAAGCTCAGGAGGAGTAGGATCGTAGATCCGAGCCACAAGGGCCATTAGATTTACACGTGGATACTTGTATCGGGTTTTCGTGGGTGGAAGTCCCGTAAACCTTGCAACGAGAATCATGATATTCCAAAACGCGACATCCCTAAAGCTAAGAGGATTTGTGCGGGCCACGGAGGAGTCAGCGAGTGGACAGGTGGCGCACTATTGACACGAAGTCAATATAGTCGACCGTTTCGGGGTTTCGTAGGGTGAAGTCCCGAAACCTTTGCATCAAGATTCACGATATCGTGAAGTCCAAATTCCCGATGGAGTAAAGGGGCGTTGAAAGGTCAACTTTGTGAGCGCGTCAGAATTTCATAAAATCAGGTTTCGGGAATCGCGGGAAAAAGTTACTCGACACCGCGACCGCTAAAATTGCGATAAGGAAAGTCCCAAAAAGGAAAGAGAAAAGGTCAAAGTTGATTGTTTTGGGTTTCAAGGATTCGAGAGACCAACGCTTGACCACCGGATTCGCGAAGGTGCGAAGTCTGATCTCCCAAGTGCAAAGAGGGGATCCCGTGAGAGTTTGTTGTGGGTGCAGATTTCCCGATAGGGAAATAGAAGAGTCATTTTAGAGTTCTTCGGGACAGTGGTAAAGGAAAGATCCTGTGTTGACGTGGACCTTTAGACCTGCGGGTTAAGGAGGGAGCGTGCGTCGTCATCATTTTGGTATTAGAGCACAAAAAGGTTCTTTACTTTCTATAGCAGAGAAGAAAGAGAATTCACCATGCCACCAAGGAGAAGGGACAGGCAAACACCCGATCCACCAGAGGAGAGGGAAATGCTGAGAAGTAGGGGCAGGCAAATGACTGATCCAGCCATGGAGAGAGATATGCGTGATCTACGAGCCAGACTCGAAGACATGGAGACAACACAAAGGCGCATAGTCAGTGCTGGGGATCTTAGTGATTCCGAAAGTGAGATTGAGGTTGAACATGAAGAAGAAGTTGTAGTTGAAGATGAAGCAAATGAACGTTTGATTAGAGCTATTGCAAGAATGGGTGCAGGAGAGAAGATGGACATTCTAGTTTATGAGGGAAATCTGGATACAGAGGAGCTTCTGGACTGGATTAGAGCTCTAGACACATACTTTGACTATGAAGACGTCGAAGAGGACAAGAGGGTCAAGCATGCTGTCACAAGATTGAAGGGACATGCAACATTGTCGTGGGATGAACTACAAGCTGACAGACGCTGCAAAGGCAAGCAAAAGATCAAGAGCTGGGACAGAATGATCGCGAAGATGAAGGCGAAATTCATCCCTAGATATTACCAGATTACTTTGTTCAGGAGAATGCAGAAACTGAGACAGAAGCTGATGACAATAAAAGAATACACTGAGGAATTCTACAGGTTGAACATCAGGGCATGTAATCGGGAGAGCGATGATGAAAAGGTTTCCAGATACATGAATGGCCTGAGATATGATATCCAGGATGAGATGAGCATGGTAACCATCCGAATGGTGGAAGATGCTTATCAGATGGCTCTAAAAGCGGAAGAGAAGATGAACTGAAAGCAGAGTCAGAGAGGCCGAGGCAGAAGTCATCCCAGAGGCAAATCGGTTGCCCAGGATAAATATCATAAGCCCAAGGAGGACTGGAAGAAACCTCAGACTCGAAATAAGAGAGGTGGAAGTTCACAGTGAGGGCAATATGTCGAACAGCGAGGGAAACATACTGAGCAGAGAGGAGGTTATGCTGATAATAATGTTTTTCCTCGTACTAGAGGTAGAGGAAGAGGAAGAGGTGGAGTAATAACATGCTTCACATGTGGAAAGAATGGGCACAAGTCTTACGAGTGTCCAGACAAAAAGAAGGAGAGTGGAGAAGCGCACATCACCGAAGCACAGAGGCGGGATGTTGAGGCAGAAGACGCTGAAGGCAGAAGATCGTTGATGATGTGAAAAGCTCTTTTGACACCAGAGAAGGAGGTGGAGAGTTCAGTCCAAAGAACCAGACTTTTCCGGACTGCTTGCAAGACCAAGGATAGGGTATGCAAGGTCATTGTGGACAGTGGTAGCATGGATAATCTCATTTCTACAGAGATGGTAGAAACGTTGGAGCTAGAGACGATTGATCATCCAAGCCCATACAGAATTTCGTGGCTACAAAAAGGACATCAAGTAACTGTCACTAAACAATATTTAGTTGAATTCAAGATAGGAGGATATAATGATAAGATATTATGTGATGTTATTCCTATGGATGTTTGTCATCTATTACTGGGTAGACCATGGCAATATGACAGGAATGTGATTCATGATGGGAGAATGAACACATATACCCTGGAGAAGAATGGGAGGACTCACATGTTGCTTCCAATTAAGGATAAGGAGGTGAAACTGGAAGTAAGCAACACAATACTTCTCATGAGTGGGAAGGAACTCCTTACTGAGGTTAAGAAGAATGAGGAACCGCAGTTCATTCTGGTTAGGAAACCGAAGATTGTTTTGACCAGCACAAGAGTGGATGATTTACTAGAAGAAATTCAGGAACTGCTGGAAGAGTTCGCTGATATAGCAGTGGATGAATTACCTCGTTCATTGCCACCGATCAGAAGTGTGAGCCATCATATTGATCTCATACCAGGAGCTAGTTTACCAAACAAAACTGCGTACAGATTGACGCCGCAAGAGAATGAAGAGGTCAAAAGACAAGTCCAGGAGTTGTTGGACAAAGGTTTGGTCAGGGAGAGCTTGAGTCCATGTGTTGTTCCAACAGTACTCAGTCTGAAGAAAGATGGAGGTTGGAGGATGTGTACTGACTCGAGGGCGATTAACTAGATAACCATCAGGTACAGATTTCCATTGCCAAGGATAGATGATCTGATGGATTACTTGAGTGGAGTGAAGTATTTTTCAAAGATTGATTTGAAAAGCGGTTATCATCAAATCCGCATGAGAGAAGGTGATGAGTGGAAGACAACATTCAAAACCAATGAAGGGTTGTATGAATGGCTTTTTATGCCATTTGGCTTAACAAATGCGTCGAGTACCTTCATGAGGCTGATGAACAAAGTCCTAAGGGAGTTCATTGGAATTTTTTTTATCGTATATTTGGATGACATACTGGTTTACAGTAAAACAGTGGTAGAGCATCTGAAACATTTGGCTATAGTGATGCAGAAACTACAACAGGAGAAGTTGTTGATAAACATGAAGAAGTCCTCATTCATGAAGACATAGCTCATTTACTTGGATTTGTTATTTCAGCAAATGAGTTGAGGATAGATCTAGATAAGGTGGAGGTAATCAAGAATTGGCCAATCACCGAAGAATATCTTTGAGGTGAGAAGTTTTCACGGATTGGCTAGTTTCTACTGAAAGTTCATCAGGAATTTTAGTGGAATTAGTGCAGCGATGATGGATACAGTGAAGAAAAGACACAAGTCTTTTCACTGGACTGAAGAAGTTGAGAAGAGTTTTAATCTACTGAAGAGGAAGATCACAGAACAACTAGTTTTGGTGTTGCCAGATTTCCAGAAGACATTTCAAGTGAAATGCGATGCAAGTGGATTCACAATCAGGGCAGTCTTGAGTCCGGAAGACAGGCCAATAGCGTACTTCAGCGAGAAGCTGAATGAAGCGAAAGTGAAATACTCCACTTATGATAAGGAGTTTTATGCTATTATACAGGCATTGAAAAAATGGAGGCATTATTTGATCCCGAAAGAGTTTTCTTATACAATGACAATCATGCATTGCAGTTTGTGACTCAACAGGAAAAGTTGAATCAGAGACATGTTAAATGGGTGGAATATATGCAGAATTTCACTTTTGTGATTAAACATATTTCTGGTACTACTAACAAAGTTGCTAATGCTTTGAGTAGGAAGTCTTTACTATTGCAGGAGTTCCGAGTCAAAACGTTGGGTTTTGATGATCTCAAGGACATGTATAGAGATGATCAGGATTTTAAAGAGGCGTACAAAGCAACTGAGAATCCAATTCTCAGAGATAGAAGCCAATGGGTAGATTACATGATCCAGGAAGGATTACTATTTAAAGGTAATCAGCTGTGTATTCCGAAATGCTCCATGAGGGAGAATTTACTAAAGGAGAAACACAATGGAGGATTGGCAGGACACTTTGGTCATGACAAGACGTTCGCAAAGCTAAATGAGTCATATTTTTGGCCGGGGATGTGAGCAGATGTCAAGAGATTCATGGACAGATGCAAAATTTTCCAGCGTTTAAAGGGAAGAAGACAGAATGCGGGGTTTTATCAACCATTGCCCATACCAAAGAGGCCATGGGATGCAATTAGCATGGATTTCATATTGGGGTTGCCAAGAACACAAAGAGGTTCTGATTCAATCTTTGTGGTGGTGGATAGATTTTCCAAGATGGCACACTTCATTCCATGTCAGAAAACCAGTGACACAACTCACATTGTGAATCTGTTTTTCAAAGAAGTCATTCGACTTCACAGTTTGCCAAGGAGTATAGTTTCGGATCGAGATACAAAGTTCATAGGGCACTTTTGGAGGACCTTATGGAAGAAGCTGGGAACTAACTTGTCATTTAGTTCGGCTTATCATCCTCATACGGATGGACAGACATAAATAGTGAACAGAAGTCTGGGAGACTTGCTGAGAAGCCTGGTGATAGAACACCACAACCAGTGGTACAACATATTACCACATGCAGAATTTGCTTATAATGACTTAGTTAACAGGAGCACAGGGAAGAGTCCATTTCATATTGTCTATGGCATGCAGTCGAGAGGAATTTCTAAATTGAGAGCTTCAGAATAGACTGCGACTAGGAGCGCTAGTGCAGAAGATTTCACAGAGGCAATGAAGGAACTTCACAGCCAGGTGAAGGAGCGATTGCAGAATTCGAGCCAGGAATATAAACGTAGGGCAGATCAACACAGAAGACAACTTCAGTTTGATGTTGGTGATTTGATTCTGGCACATTTGAGAAAGGAAAGGTTCCGGAGAGGAACATATAATAAATTGAAGATGAAGAAAATCGGACCATGTAGGGTCTTAAAGAAAATTGGGGCAAATGATTATGAGATTGAATTACCCGATGGGATCGGAATTTCTCTGATATTCAATATCTCAGATTTGTACCCATATAAAGCTGAAGAAGCAAGAACAGGAAATGAGAAACCAGTGATTCAGTTGGCAAAGTAGATGCCAGTTGCAAATAAGTCGCAGATGGAGTGCATACTGGACAAAAGAGTGAGTAAGAAGACCAGGTGGAAAGAATACTTTGAATATTTGGTCAAGTGGAAGGGCCATCCAGTTGAAGATGCCAGCTGGGAGAACGAAGCAGAGATCTAGAGGCATGGACACACCATACGTGAGCTCATGAAATTTTTTCAAGCTAGAGAGTATGATGCAGGAGCATCTCAAGCGAGCCAGCACGGAAGCAAAAGATAGTTGGACAAGCGCCAACACAAATTTTGAAATTTCCTTGAAATTGATGCACCATATTAAATAAGATAATTAAGAAAGAGCGCCTTTGTATAATGTAAACGGACCTTGAGCAATTCACTCTCGTCCTTTGTAGATAGAATGAATTTATGGTAGTTAATGTAAAGTAGATAGAATTCAATTCTAGATTAGACAGTTTTAGAGCGCAAGAGGGAAACGAGATATAGACACCCTCATTTCATATTGTAAAATAATTCTGGAGAGCATAGAAGAGAAGCATAGAGCTGTGTAGTAGACTCCATGTACAAAAGTTCTGAATTAATTCAAAGAAAGCTGTAATTCAGAACCATGGTGTTTACATATTCTCTGTGTATGCATCTTTGAATGTTATGCTCATGAATGTTTTACTCTTTCTGTAATGCAATTGCTTTTATGCTATGTATGAATGATTTCTTGTTGAATGTTCGAAATCTGAGAGGAAAGGGTAATGGAATGGGTTTCAATTGTTTCTCTATCTAAGAAAGAGTCCCTGCAAGGAGTGCAGTTGAAGTGCGTTGAAAAAAGGTTCAGAGGTTTGTCTTTGAAAGCTCAGGAGAGATAGCTTTTGTTCTCATTTCCACAGAAGTGCAGACAGGCATAGGAGCCGTGCAAGGAGTGCACAGGCCGAGTGAAGTCTCAGGGTTGCGAGCCCGAGCAAAGAATTTAGAGATTTTTGCTACATGAGTGTGCAGGGTCGAAGGGATTCAAGCACTTGAAAGTGTTTGAAAATCTACTGCAAGGAGTGCGAGCAGGGATTTTCTGAAAAGTTCAGAGTTGGAAAAAGTTCAAAAGAATTCAAATCCTTCGAAGTGGCCAAAGGAAAGCGTAGCAACGTCAGACCGCAGGAGGATGAGCTATCAGAGGAAGAGACGCACGGTCGGAATTCTCGGTGGAGAATCTGTTAAGTCCCGTGAGCCGTTAGATCTCACGGAGAAGCAGGGGAGTTACGGCGAAAGCGTTGAAAGGTTCTAAGCTCAGGAGGAGTAGGACCGTAGATCCGAGCCACAAGGGCCATTGGATTTACACGTGGATACTTGTATCGAGTTTTCATGGGTGGAAGTCCTGTAAACCTTGCAACGGGAATCGCGATATTCCGAAACGCGACATCCCAAAAGCTAAGAGGATTTGTGCGGGCCACGGAGGAGTCAGCGAGCGGACAGGTGGCGCACTATTGACACGAAGTTAATATAGTCGACCGTTTCTAGGTTTCGTGGGGTGAAGTCCCGAAACCTTTGCATCAGGATTCACAATATCACAAAGTCTGAAGTCCCGATGGAGTAAAGGGGCATTAAAATGTCAACTTTGTGAGCGCGTTGGAATTTCAGAAAATCGGGTTTCGAGAATCGCGAGAACAAGTTACTCGACACCGCGACTGCGGAAATCGTGATAAGGAAAATCCCGAAAAGGAAAGAGAAAAGGTCAGCGTTGACTGTTTCAGGTTTTGGGGATTCGAGAGACCAACACTTAACCACCAGATTCGCGAAGGTGCAAAGTCCGATCTCCCAAGTGCAAAGAGGGGATCCCGTGAGAGTTTGTTGTGGGTGCAGATTTCCCGATAGGGAAATAGAAGAGCTGTTTTAGAGTTCTTCGGGCCAATGGTAAAGTAAAGATCGTGTGTTGACGTGGACCTTTCGACCTGTGGGTTAAGGAGGGAGCGTGCGTCGTCATCAACAAGGTATTAGAACCAATTGTTGAGGTTTATTGGCAGTGGATATGAAGCCTGAGAACTCAATGCCTTCAAATCAAACTGGTAAGGGTTCCCATATGAAAGAAGCATGTATCTCGAGGGTAGATGAGTCTGTCGACCAGGGGAAGGTCCTGCCAATTTCAACACGATATAAAGCTAATTGTTGAGATAGCTTCATATCGAACCAGTAAGGATGCCCCTCATGAAAGGGGCAAGTAGCTCAATGGTAGAGAAGCCTACCCCACTTCTTAGATTGTCCAATTCCCAACAAAATTCACCTACTTTCCCAAGACCTATCTGTCCTAGAATTGGAAGGGCGATTACACATTCTTTATTCTAGAATTGGAACGATGTGGAATGGGGAGGGGCGACCCTATTACATTTAGTTATTGGAGTGATGTAGCCATTTGTAAGTTTTATGTTTCTCCCATTTGATAAATATGGGAAAGAGTAAACCAGACGAGGATGTGAGTGATAGTCATCTACTCCACAGTGCTACATTTCATCCTTTCATATTTTTTCTTTTTCCTATCCTTTCTCAGCTTTACAAATAAATTGAGTGTTCTTGAATGCTTCATAAATTATCTTGTAGTGGAAACCCTTAGAAGGTTGTGCATTTTAGAGTCTTTTATGATTTTTCATGTGGTAGCCATTATCGACCTCACATACTATTCCCCACTCACACTATGACACAAAGAAACCCTCCAAACGATTTCCCTTATGTGTAAGGTTGGAATGAATATGGCTCACATCTAGGGTTCGAATCATGTAGCTGGGTGGGATATTTTTGTACCATGGAATGGGTATCCTAGGAGGAGCAAAGGGACCATGGAATTTCTAATGTCTCATAATGGAGTCTTGTCTGTTTCCAGAGATATAAAGTTGGGGTCTTGTAATTTGCATTTTTCAATCGGATGTCCACTAAATAATTAATTATTTTTGCCTCCATGTTTTATATTTACCCCATATGGCTATGAATATTTTCATCACATTTTTTTCTTGTAGGTGTCGAGTTGTTTGGACAAATCTCCAGGAGTGTTGAGGTTGGTCTCAATTTGCAATGCCATATAGATTTTTGACAGTCTTGTCATCTAATTTATGGGTTTATTTAATATTCACTCTATTGTTGCAAATGAACAATGGATACATTGGATCATTGTATTTTATTATCTAATAACAACCCTATACATTTCCCAACGAAATTGGCTTGCAAAGAGATAGTTGATATGATAATACATGAAGTACCAGTGTTGAAATATCGTAACACATGAAGTACCAACGAATTTTTCTTTAAGTTGTTTTAGTTCCTTCACTTTTTTTTATTGTAAAAAATGAGTTTGAACTCGTGGATTAAATGATTCAGCAAGTGATGAGGAAGATCCCTTCGTTTCTTTTTTTCTTTTACTGTGGGGTGTCGACGTAGTCTTGTTCTTCTTTCTGTAATTTTAGGTTAGACCTACACTTAAATGTGAATTTTGAAAATGATAACTCCAAATTGTTACCATTTTCCCTTAACTATGTTGGAAAAAAAATGGTAGGTTTTGATGAAAACATGGAGTGGCCTTTGGTCCATGTGTGTGTGTGAATAGTGTTATACTTGTTTTACATGTTTGATCACTAAGTGTTTTATGGTTACCTTAAGGTACAGAGTAAATAATATTTTTAGGAGAACATGGAAGTGGATTCTCATATATTTATGTATGTGTATGTAGTGTTATGCATATATCACATGTTTGACCATTATTTTTGGAGGCTTCTATGGCTACATTAAACCCTCATGAATATTGGTTTCAATGGTGAAAACTTCTCATACCTCATCATTAGTTCCAACCCATTAAGAGATATGTACTTAATAAAATGGACCAAAGGCATACAAAAGGAAGTGGACATGAATCATTTCTCTAATTACAAATTATTAACTTGTTGGACACATCTTGGTCTTTCCTAAGCTAACTTTACTCAAGTAAGGACTTTACCTTCACACAAGTAAGACCGATACAATGAGTTCCTTAAATTCTTAAGAAGATCTTGGGACTAGGTCCTTACCTACCTTAGTAGAGCTCAAGACTAAGACCTTACCTAAACTCAAATAAGACCGACACAATCAATACCTTGCCTACCTAAGTAGAGCTCAAGACTAGGACCTTACTTTCCTAAGTAGAACTACCTGAGGTAAGACCTTTCAAGACCAACCTTTCTAGATAGCTTAGTAAGACCATGACCTTTCCCATAAAGTGTATCCTACAATGCATTTTCTCCAGTCTCACTTGCAATGCATTTATATATTTATAAAAATATTGGAATTAAATTATTTTGTTTGCAAATTTTTTATGAAAATTATAATGAGAGTCATTAAAAAAAACTTAAATTACCAATTTTGAATCTACTAATCATTTATGACATACTTATTATATGTTCTACTTGTATGAATATTGATTCATGCTACTATATGGATTTTAAGTCAAAATAAATATTTTACACCATCTAATTTTTGTTATATCTTGTTTCCTTGATTCAGTTAAATGTCTCAAAAACATCTTTTATTAATTGTTTTTAATGAGTTATTTTATTAATTGTTTTTTGTTTTATTTTTTTTCATAACAAATTATGATTTTATCTCTAGTAGCAAATAGCTTTAAATGATACTTGTTTCATTTTCTATTCTCTCACTAAATATGATTATCATAAAACATATATTACTTGGTATTTTTAGCGTTTCCTTTCCCTTCGAAAGTATGCTAATTATTTATATTTTCAACTAATAAAGTAAAACGATAATTGCTTCTCTTTCTATCTAATGAAATCAAGTCAATGCCACATTTTCTCCCCATATGTATACTCTTTTCCCACTGGATAAACTAAAACTAAAATAAATCAGAGAGACCAAAGTAACACGAAGACTATCTTATGCCTATAGATGCAAACTCGCTAACACATCAATCACATATTGCCGATGGCCCCCTCGCGCCACACATTTTCAGGGTAAGCGCATCTTAAGCAGAGCGTCACGAGACTATGGATTCTCTGCTCATGTACTGGTTGGCACTAATTTCTGTATCGATATGTGCAATGCAAGCAAGCAGCACAAACGTTCCACGGGATGCCCAACTCCTCTTAGCAATCAAAGAAACTTACAATTACTTTTCGCTGGAAGACTGGGTCGAACCCTCCATCAATAACTTCTGCAATTGGACTGGTGTCGCTTGCGACCAGGAGAATCGACGAAACGTGGTGGCTCTGGATCTCCAGAACAAGAGCCTCTCCGGTTCAATCCCACCGGAGTTGGGCGATCTCCACCACTTGTCATCGCTCAACCTTTCCTACAATATGTTTCGTGGTTCCATTCCTTCTTCCCTCTTTGGCGCACCTAATTCCTCATTGTCCATACTCTCGGTTGCCCGCAACCAAATCAGTGGCGCCCTTCCTACCAATCTCTTCAATTCCACCGCTATTCAGTTTCTTGACTTTTCGTACAACAACCTCGGGGGCTTCATTCCTCCTCGTCTTGCCCTGCTGCCCAATCTCCACCATCTCAACCTCCGCCAGAACAACTTCGGGGGACCGATACCGCTGGCTCTATCTAACTCAACAAAGCTTATTGTCCTCGACTTGTGTTTCAATTACTTATTGAATGGGACTGTACCTGCAGAGTTGGGTTTGTTGTCTAGATTAGAGTACCTGTGTCTGTCCTTTAACGAGCTCACGGGCACTATTCCCACATCCATTCCCTCCAACTGCACTCAATTGCGGGCGTTGATGATCGGATTCAACCGCATGTCCGGTGGAATTCCTGCAGAATTGGGCAAATTACGCTACCTCGAGAGGCTGTACCTAGATGGAGCCAACTATCAAGGTTCCATACCTAGCGCTCTTGGAAACGTTACTACACTCGAAGTCTTCGCCCTTTACAATACCTCTCTGACAGGCACAATCCCCAAATCTCTTGCACAGCTCTCCAAAGTTTATGATTTTGTGATAAGATCCAATTTCCTCACGGGCTCCCTGCCGCCGGAGCTGGGTAATCTTACCAACGTCCAGTACATGCAATTGCGAGATAATTTGCTAACAGGAAGTATACCCAGCTCTTATGGCCGTTTAAAATCAGTCACCAGATTCCAGGCACAAGGCAACAATTTGAGCGGATGGATTCCTGCGGAGCTAGGCAACTGCTCGAGCATGGCCCAGCTTTGGCTCTCTAGAAATCAGCTCAGGGGGCGTATACCAGAAGAGCTAGGCCGCGGGTTGACTCAGCTTGCCAGCCTGTATCTCGACCACAATGACTTGAGCGGTACAATACCAGAGAGCCTCTCCAATTGCACAGGCATGCAAGACTTGAATCTCGGCTACAATCGGCTTCGAGGTAACATTCCTCCTGCTGTTGCAAATCTAAGGCATATAGTTCAATCGTTTTCTATGCCGCGTAATCTGCTTACAGGAAAAATTCCTGCCGAGATTGGAGGCATGATGCTTGTTACCAACATAGATCTAGCAGGGAATCTGCTGAGTGGTCAGATTCCCACCAGTCTGGGAAGCTGCGTGGAGGTCCTGCATCTCAACCTTTCGGGCAACCGCCT
>JZKD02S2258376.1:1148917-1162423 GCA_000966675.3 Picea glauca | reverse complement strand
AATGAAGGTCATAATTATTATTTATGTGGTTTTTATTTTTATTATTATTATTGTTATTTTTTTTTATAGAGAGATAAAATTTTACCACTAGCATAGTTTAGACTTAAGCCTTAAATTTTCATACAGGGCGACATTTAATTAGGGATTTTGATTTAAAAATTTCTTAAAACATTATTCATCCTAAGGCCATCTAGGTTCATTCCTCTATCATCAACAACGTGACGTGCCCTTCAGGACGCACTAGGTGCTCCAAGGGTGTCACTCGCCTTAATCTGTTTCCCTTGCGCAACGTGCCCTTCAGGACACACTACATGCTCCAAGGGTGCTACTCGCCTCTTGCCTAACTTGGTAGACATCAAAAACTCTTGGAGTCAATACTCCGCCAGGTGAACTTGTGGGAGACTAAGGGCCTCTACGGAATAAATCCCCCGCCTTATTGCGTACCTATTAGAATCATCATGAGTGATTGGCGCAGTCTTCCCTCACGGCATCATGGGTCCTCTTGAACTAGGTAAATGTTAACCTGCATTTCAAGCCACGGCGGGAGTGCTAGTAGGTTGTGGTAGGGCTATTGTCCACACCTCTCCCTCAACATCTCTGGTAGTCGTGCGTGACCCCTTTACTCCACATGTGAGTCTGATCGGTAAGCTATCGTCAGCCTGCATCATCAACAAATCATGTCAGAACATATCCATATCATATCATCTAATTAGATGTACTAATATCATAGTAAAACGATCAAACCCTAATGGTACACTCCCTGACTCGATCCAGAGTCCAAGGGGTTCCATTGATGCCTCTGCATCCTTGAGGTCCAAAATCCTGCACACTCAGTAAACTAAGTCAATAGCACCTGTCTATGTGAATGCAGTAAAACAACATGTCATCAACCCATAACACCTCATAATCAAAATCAAAAGTTCTAATAGCATAATAATCCGGATCACTTGCTAGCAAGTGTCCTCAAAGAATAAGCTCACTCAGTGCGCCAGAGAGGGATGTTACATACACCCCCTCTTGGTCTAAACTTCGTCCCGAAGTTTCACAGTATAAATGTTGAAATAAAGTGTATCACAGTATCATATGTCTATCTATCAAACAAAAATGGAAACTGTTGGCGCATATCATATGCATCCTCCCAGGTCACCGAGTGCGGACTATAATTGTCCCACTGGACCTTGATCTTCTCTATTGTTCGATGCCATAGCTATCGAACGCGATGATCCAAGATACGGATCGGCTCAACCATGAGCACCCCCTCATCCGTCACCTACAAGGAACTCATGTCAATAACATGTGTAGGATCACTAATATAATGTCTCAAAAGAGATACATGAAAAACATCGTACATGCGCCTCAAAGAATCAGGAAAGGCTAGTCGATAGGCCACGGACCCCTTTCTCTCTACAATCTCAAAAGGTCCCACGAACCGAGGAGAGAGTTTATCTCCATTCCCAAACTTGATTGAACTTTTATGCGGTTTAACCCGCAAGAAGACTTGATCGCCGACCTCGTAACTACGGTCGACATGGTGTGCATCAGCATAACTCTTCTATCGATCCTACGCTTCTTTAATCCTTTGTCTTATTGTTTGCATTTTCTCTTCCATTTCCTGGATTGCTTCTGGTCCCACCAGAACCCTATCCTTGAGCTGATCCCAACTCAAAGACGTCTGACACGGTCGCCCGTAAAGAAAATCGAAAGTCGCCATCTTAATGGTGCTCTTGTAACTGTTGTTGTAAGCGAACTCCACTAGTGACAAGAATTCTTCCCAACACTTTTGTTGGTCCATCACGTACATGCGCAACATGTCCTCCAAGGTTTGGTTCGTTCGTTCGGTCTGCCCGTCAATCTATGGGTGATACGCAGTACTAAAGTTAAGTTGAGTTTCCAAGGCCTCTTCGAAACTCATCCAAAATCGTCCAGTAAACACCGATCCTCGATCGGAAATAATCCTCTTAGGCACACCATGCAGCCTCACAATCTCACTGAAGAAAACTCTAGCTATGTCAGGTGTCTGATACGTCGTACACACAGGAACAAAGTGAGCACTCTTCGTCAGAGTGTTTACTACTACGAAAATTGAGTCATGTCTCCTTGCCATCAATGGAAATCCAACAATAAAATCCATCGAAATAACCTCCCATTTTGATTCTGGAATAGCATGTGGTTGTAGTAATCTGGCTAGGTGTCTATGTTCAACCTTTACCTGTTGAGATTCTAGACATCTGGCCACATAGTTGACTATGTTGGCCTTCATTCCCTTCTAGAAGAATAAGGGTTTAAGGTCTTCCCTCATCTTCGTGACTCCCAGGTGAGCCATGTAAACTGCTTTATGAGCCTCGCTCAGGATCAACATCCTCAATTCATCGTTCGATAGTATGTAGATCCGATTTTTAAACCTCAATAATCCATCGCTATCAAATGAAAATCCTTCAAATTGTGGTACCATCATTGTGTTTTGTCTGATAAAACCCTTGACCTCTTTGTACTAGTCATCATCACGCTGTAAAGTTAGAATCTTTTCATGCAAATTCGTCTAAAGAGGCAGCACCGAAAAGATGCATGGTCTCCAACTCAATGCATCTGCCACTTGGTTCATTGTTCCTTTTATGTAAGTAATCTCAAATTCGTACTCGCTAAGCAATTCCGACCAATGTCGTTGTCGCGCATTCAGTTCGCTTTGCGTAAGGATGTGTTGTAGTCCACAATGGTCAGTCTTTAGTTCGAATTTTCATCCAACAAGGTAGTGCCTCCAAACCTTCAAGGCATAAACGATGGCTAACAACTCCAAATCGTGCGTCACGTAGTTCTCCTCATGCCTTCTCAATTTCCTCGAAATGTAAGCAATCACTCGTCTGTCTTGCATCAAGACCCCGCCTAAGCCTTCCTTGGATGCGTCAGTGCATACCAAGAAGTCTGCGTCTATGTCAGGGACCTTTAGTATCGGTGTTGTTGTCAACAATTCCTTGAGCCTATGAAATGATTTTGCGCATTTATCGGTCCAAACAAACTTCTTGTTCTTCTTCTGCAACTTTGTGATCAGATTTGCTATCTTCGAAAATCCCTCGATGAACCGTAGATAGTATCCTACTAAACCCATGAAGCTACGCACTTCCAGAACATTCATCGGCACAGGCCAATCCATAATAGCCTCGACCTTTGTTGGATCCACAGTGATGCCTTCATTGGAGATGACATGCCTTAAGTAGTGAATCTTCGATTGATAAAAAGAGCATTTGGACAACTTCCCATACAATTTGTGCTCTTGCAGGCACTGTAGTACCAAGCGCAAGTTCTCGTCATGCTCCTCCATAATCCAAGAGTAAATCAAAATATCGTCAATGAATACTTGGATGAACTTGTCCAAGTACTCGCAGAACACCCCTTCATCAAACTCATAAATACCCTTGGGGCATTTTTCAGTCCAAATAGTAAAACAATATACTCGTAATGTCCAAACCTCATCTTAAAGGCGGTATTAGGGACGTCATCTTCCTTAATCCGTAACTGGTGATACCCTGATCACAAATCGATCTTTGAGAACACCATCGCGCCCTTCATTTGATCGAACAGATCATCAATCCTTGGCAACAGATATTGATTCTTGATCGTGGCCTTGTTCAATTGACGGTAGTCAATGTAGATCCTCCACGACCCATCCTTCTTTCATATGAAAATAATAGGTGCACCCCATGGTGACACACTTAGTCGTATCAGTCCCAGGTCCAGCAATTCTTTTAGTTCCATTCTTAACTCTTGTAACTCTGGGGTTGACATCCGATAAGGCATTCTTGCTATCGGTTCAGTCCATGGTTTTAGGTCTATGGTAAACTCCAATTCCATGTCCAGCGGCATCCCAGGTAACTCCTCCAGAAATACGTCCACAAACTCTCTCACCACCGGAAGGTGTTCTAAACCTTCTGTTAATACCTTCTCGTTTAATGCAAGGATCGCATAAAGCTTACACCCCTTGCGCATGCTCTTTCATAGTTGTAAGGAAGAGATAAACCTCAGGGAAACTCCCTGGTTCCATCCTACAATCACACATCTCTGTCCCTCGTCATCGACCAAGCTCAACCATTTCGTCTTACAGTTGAGTATTGCCTCATGCAATTCCAACTAGTCCATACCAATTATGACATCATAAGATTCTAATATCATGACGTACAGGTTGGCCCTTGTGACAAACTCTCCCAGGTTAAGGTTACAATTCGTAACCTTTCCTCCAACCTTCTGTTTGGCTCCCGAAGCCATCTCTATGAAGCTAAACTCATCCTATTCGACTGCCTTTACCTTAATCCTTTTTAGCGTTGCACCAGAAATGAAACTCTTGGTAGCACCGAGATCTATTAAAATACTAAGGGTTTGGTCAGCGACGGTACCTGTCATCTTGAGCATAGTCGATTGATGCTCTTCCTGGTGGTTATTCACCACTGCATGAATTCGATGGGCTTTGCTAATATCTCCCATGGTAGTGGGTCCAGCTGATCCGGATGCTCTAGTCCTCTCCACCGGACAGTCGCGTTGGTAGTGTGGCTCCCCACACGTCTAACACCCCTTCTTCAACCCAGTAGTCCTGGTACCTGAAGTAGAATATGACGTCCCATCGGCCTAGAATCATGGTATGTTCTGCTGAACAAGCCTAAATTGATGTTGTTGTGGTCGACGTTGTTGCTGATGCTGTGCTCCCTGATAAGGTGTCTGCTGTTGAGGCGTCGGTCGCTGAGGTGTAGTGAAAGTGGATCCCCTCTGGAAGCCACGATGTCCCAGCATATGTTTGGTTGGTGTCTGATGCTGTTGTTCTCTAGATGACACCTGCGTTGCTGGTCTCACTGGAGTCCAGGTCTAACCCCCGCTGATAAGCTCCTCCTCTGTTATGAGGGCCTTCTGGATGACATCATGCAAGGTTTGAGGCATCAAAATCCTGACCTTTGCACGTATGTTGTTGTTAAGGCCGAACACAAACCTGTTGACCTTAAGTTTCTCAGTGTTAAGGTGCGGAGCATACCGGAGTAGCTCCATATAATGGGCCTCGCACTTGGGCACCGTATGACCGCCCTGTCGTAAGGTGTTGAACTCGTTGAGTTGATGCTCAATGAATTCCTCTGAAAGGTATCTCTCTCGGAATAGTTCCCATGACATGTATTCGACGGCCATGTTCAACTGCGGTAGGAGCGTCTTCCACCATAGAAGAGCGCTCCCCTTCAGTTGAAATACCGCCAGGTGGAACTTCATGTTGGACGTATAATCGCGAAGCTAAAAACACATCGCCATGTTCTCCAACCATGCCTCGGCGACTGCGCTGTCTGGACCACCAAAGAATTTGGGAAATTTGACCTTCTCGAGTTCACGGTGAATGCTACCAGTACCGACCAGAGCGTGCGGTGGAACCTCAGTGGGTGTCGGCGCCCTGGCCTCATCTCTATCCAAATAGCTGATCAGTGCCTCAGACATGTTCTGAAAAGATCTCATCATTCCATCCACATCACCAACTGCTATCTGCTCCTGTCCGAAAACCTGCTCGTCTCCTTGGGGATTAGATCCCTCAGACATGGATGCTACTGGAGGCGTCGCGCCTCCTCCCCTAGCACCCTATCGTCTACCTCTGTGGCGTCATATAACCATGATTACCTGCATGAATACAATTCAACTCAATTAGTAACATTATAATCAAATCATATCAATGAAATCCGTAGTGATCCCAAGTCGCAGCTTGAACCCGCTCTGATACCACATGTAACATCCCCATCTAGTATGACTCCTACGATGTACAAGTGGTAAAAGCACCCTTAAATATTTTTTTAATTTTTTTTTTTGTGTGTGTAGGAAGGTAATAATGACATTATACTCAACATCGCAACACGACGATGAAACAACGCATGCAACTCACACAACAAAAACATAACATCCTAACATAAAATCACATCAAGCACCTAGAAGAAATGTACGACATTCAACCAACGAAAAATAAGAATGACTACTCGTCCGTCCTACCCTGCAATGGTTAGGACTGCCAGGACACATAAGCAATGCTCAAGCTCAGGTTCCCATCGATTTTGACCATTTAAGGTCTCAGGGCTAGCAATTGTTCTAAGGAACAAGGAGGTGCCTACATTTTGCCCGACACAAGCAGACCAAGCCTGCTAAGCTAAGGACAATCATCCTAATGACCCAAATTAATTACACAAGTAACTAGAACCCTTACAGTGAGCAAGCCAAGCACATTAAATGTTTACGAAACTAAGTACAAACATTAATTAAAATGAACAACAACATTAATCAAGGCTAAAAGGTTGTTATCTATGACTTGAATTGGCATTAATTACAGATCAATTAACCAGTCTAAATTCCATCAGTCAATGAGTTACCCACCGAACTTAACATGAATTACGACTCAAATTTAGCGAGTTTGGGTTACCAATTAGGCAATATCTATAAATCCAACTAACCATAAACTTGAATAAAAACATTAACATTATTAAAGTGGAAAGCTACCTATAGCACCTATGAACAATTAAACCTCAACATTAGTCTAGATATAATGACTAAACTAACCACACTAGATGTTTATTATCATTGAGGAGGAAACTGCCAGCTAATAACATTGTTGTAGCAAATCAATAAGGTAATTACATATCTGTTACATAACAATTTATTACAGCAGTTAACAAGGCATTTAACATAATTATTAACATAATCAATTAATTGAGCAATAACAAGGTAGTTTGCATGACTATTTTCATAACAACTATTATAGCACTAACAAGGTGATTATCATGTTAATTAACATAACAATTAATATAACAGTAGCGAGGTAATTTATATGACGGTTAACATAACGATTAATAGCGCAAAAACAAGGCAATTTACATAATTGTTTAACCATTTAACTCACTGCGGCATTTAATCAATAAGTAGGAATATGCTAACCATTCACAGTGTTGTAGCAATTGTTCTGGCATTTAGTAAGGCAATTGATATAGCATTTAACATTGCAATTAACAAGCCAATTAATTGTAGCAATGGTTTTGGTAAATTCTTGGTCATTCTAGCAAGCTCAGTCAACATTCTAAAGACAAAAATCATGGGTAATTACAGCAAGCTCTGGAAACATTCTAAAGGAAAAATCGTGGGTAATTACAGCAAGCTCCGGCAACATTCTAAAGGAAAAATTGTGGGTATTTAAACAACAATCAAAGTCAACTTTTAAAGGAAATAATCATGGGCATTAAACAATGGTCTCAGACAGGTTTTGAATGGAAAAATGTGAGCATTTAAACAACGATCTCAGACATGTTTTGAATGGTAAAATCGTGAGCATTAAACAACGGTCTCAGACATGTTTTGAATGGTAAAATTGTGAGAATTAAACAATGGTCTCAGACATGTTTTGAATGGAAAAACGTGAGCATTTAAACAACAATCTCTGACATGTTTTGAATGGAAATTTGTGAGCATTTAACCACAATCTCAGCCACGTTTTGAATGGAAAAAAAACATGGGTAATTAATCAGCTATCACAGTCTCATTTTAAAAGGGAAAAACATGTACAGGGACACACCAGAAGGGGATTTTGTTTTTCTTTTATGTCATTGTATAATAAACAAATCGTTGTGACAACACCCCATAAGGGAATTATGTTTTTCCTTTCATTAATAATAGGCAATTATTGTAGTAACCAAGGGGAAAAACGCAGACAAGAAAAACACAAAAATGTTTTTCCATTCTAGGATACAAATAAAAATTGCAGACAGAGAATCAAATCATTTTTCCATTGCCAGAATACCCATACAACGCAGACAGGAATAAAAAATAAAAAAAAATGTTTTTCCATTGCCAGAATACCAAACAACGCAGACAAGAAAAACACGAAAACGTTTTTCCATTCCAGGATACAAATAAAAATTGCAGACAGAGAATCAAATCGTTTTTCCCTTGCCAGAATACCCATACAACGCAGACAGGAATAAAAAATAAAAAAAAAACGTTTTTCCATTGCCAAAATACCAAACAACGCAAACAAGAAAAACATAAAAACGTTTTTCCATTCTAGGATACAAATAAAAATTGCAGACAGAGAATCAAATCATTTTTCCATTGCTAGAATACCCATACAACGCAAACAGGAATAACAAATAAAAAAAAAAAAAAATCCATTGCCAGAGCTCCAATACAGCGTAGACAATTGTAAGAGAATGCAAGGATCCAAAGACAAAGGTCATGGAATTATTGTCAGGGGTTCTATCAGTCAAGGCAAAGAGAAAACCTACCAGGACACCAGATAATCCACATGCAGAGGTCATTGCCAAATGGCGGAATCCACAATCAGCCAGGGAAAAACATCAAGGATAGTTGGCTAATAGGTTCGTCCTTCGCTCATCATCCTCGCACAGAAAAGCAGGGCGTTGAGATCCATAGATCTTTTAACGCTAAGGCGACGACCATAGATCAGGCTCCTGGTCGACTGCTCAGGCGAGAACTAGTGAGCTAGGGATGAAGGCTAAACAACCATGAAGGTCTCAATGAACACAGCAAGGAGGTCAAGACATGCGGAAAAACAAAGGCCATGGGAGTCAACAACCATCGAGCTAGGCTATGGAAAGTTTCAGTTACCAATTTTAAAAAAAACAACATTTTACTTTTCCATTAAATAAGCAGATCCAAGCATAAGTCCTAATACATTCTACCATACAAAAATGAAGAGAGTGTACCGTTGCCTGATCACCCGCTCCGAATGACATCCCACGCACTCTGTGCGACTCTCGCTCGCCTACCGTCAAGACTTCACCGATACCTCCCAGCCAATGATAGGGGTACTCTTCTTCCCCCCTAGCCTCCTGAGCCGCAAAGGGGCCATACACTCACTATCCAGAGATTTCAACTAGCTCCCAGCTCACCTCGCAAGGTCGAGCTACAAATCCTCACTGAGATGGGTATCCCAACTCCCACAAGTTAAGTTCGTCAAGTAGATATTTATGCAGCGTAACATTACGCAAACAAAAGAAGATCCAACCTCCATCACTTCCCTTCATTATATAGAGTTTTGTGGTTCCTTACTTTCCAAAAATTCTCTTTTAGTTAAGTTTTTATAATTAATTTCCTAAAAATTCCTCCCCGTACAAGTGTCACCCATCCACTTCCTTCCTCCATAAATTAAATTCTTTAATTAATTAATTATCTTTATTTCCCTCACCCACCTAGAGTTACTCCTAGAATCACTCCTAGGTGTCCCCAAATTCTCTTACAGGTTTTAATAACTTTCCATTTTATTAAATTGTTAGTTTAGTTTGAATTAGAAATCTCTTAAATGGTAGATGTTTTACTAAGTTTGACCTTCCGTTTTTTTCCCTTAAGTTCCCCTTTTTCCCTTTTTATGTTTACTTCTTTTCCTAGTTTCCTAGTTTTTTAGATTTTCCCTCTTTCCCCTTTTTAATTAGAACTCAAAAAGGCAGGTGTGGAAATTAAACCCTTTTTGTCTTTTCTCATTTAATTAGTATTTTAAAATTATCAAAATAATAAAACCATTAATTCCCCTTTTTCTTTTAAATTTTATTCCAACAGATTTTTTTATTTTTTTAATGAATAAATTAAATTTCTTATTCCCTTCATGTTACAAGATTTAACGAAGGTCATAATTATTATTTATGTGGTTTTTATTTTTATTATTATTATTATTATTATTATTATTATTATTTTTATAGAGAGATAAAATTTTACCACTAGCATAGTTTAGACTTAAACCTTAAATTTTCGTATAGGGCAACATTTAATTAGGGAATTTGTTTTAAAAAATTCTTAACACATTATTCATCCTAAGGCCATCTAGGTTCATTCCTCTATCATCAATAATGCGGCGTGCCCTTCAGGACGCACTAGGTGCTCCAAGGGTGTCACTCGCCTTAATATGTTTCCCTTGCCAGACGTGCCCTTCAGGACGCACTACGTGATCCAAGGGTGATACTCGCCTCTTGCCTGACTTGGTAGACATCAAAAACCCCTGGAGTCAATACTCCGCAAGGTGAACTTGTGGGAGACTAAGGGCCTCTAAGGAATAAGTCCCTTGCATTATTGCGTTCCCCTTAGAATCATCGTGAGCAACTGTCGCAATCTACCCTCACGACGTCGTGGGTCCTCTCGAACTAGGTAAACATTAACCTATAGTTCGAGCCATGGCTGGAGTGCTAGTAGGTTGTGGTAGGGTTGTTGTCCACACCTCTCCCTCAACATCTCTGGTAGTCATGCGTGACCACTTTACTCCACATGTGAGTCTGGTCAGCAAGTTATCGTCAACCTGCATCATCAACAAATCATGTCAGAACATATCCATATCATATCATATAATCAAATGCACTAATATCACAGTAAAACGATCAAACCCCAATGGTACACTCCCTGACTCGATCCTGAGTCCAAGGGGTTCCATCGATGCCTCTGCATCCTTGAGGTCCAAAATCCTGCACACTCAGTAAACCGACTCAATAGCACATGTCTATGTGAATGCAGTAAAACAACATGTCAGCAACCCATAATGCCTCATAATCAAAATCAAAAGTTTTAATAGCATAATAATCTGGATCACTTGCGAGCAAGTGTCCTCAAAGAATAAGTTCGCTCAGTGCGAGAGAGAGGGATGTTACAGGAGAGCCTAGAGCATTTGTGAGGAATGTTTGGGGATTCCTGTGTCGACATCTCTCCTCAATATCTATCCACAATGCAGAGTTTATCAATAAAATGTAGAGATGTACCCAAGTTCAAGAAATTAAAAACGCAGAGAGAAATCAAAGTTTTAATCAATCGAACTGCAAATGTACTCGTTCATAAGAAGGCACAAATACTAAACATTCAGCCATGAATCAATCAAATCAAATATAAGTAAGGGATAGATAGCAGGGAAAATTTGTATCCTTCACTCATCATCCATGCACAAAAAAGCAGGTCATTTGAATCTATAGGTCTTTAAACACCGATGTGATGACCATCGATTCGGCTCATAGCCGATTTCTCAGGCACGGACCGATGACTAAAGGGATAAGGAACGGAAGATAAAACCACAATATTTTCATAATAATCAATAAAACCCACACAAAGAAGTCATTGAAATCAAAATTTGGGTTCGCCAAGGGAAATCAATTCAGAAAAACAACAAGCAAGTGGATTCATTAAAATTTCCCTATGGTCGGATCCACTAAAAAAACGTATTAGAACATTTCTTTAAGATTCCTCAAAAGTTCCCTATGGTTGGATCCAAAAATACCACATATAATGTAATGCATTAGAATCCCCAAAACAAAGAGTTTAATATTCATAACCTCAAAGACTCATGTTTTAATCATAATGAGGTGAAGGTCTTGCATGAACATGGATTATATGCCATTGTTTTAAACCTCCCATTAGCATTGTTTAAATGTCATTGAGTTTTTATACTAATTCCTTTATTTTCATGTTACATGGGATGGGTTTGAGGGTTGTTTGTATTCCTAATATAAATTAAGATGAGGTGGAGCAAATGTAATATTTGTGATAATGTTATATTATATAACATATGAACTGTGCAAATGCTATATTATATATTTGGATCATTAGAGAGATTTAAGGAAAAATTGTTGGATAGTTGTGGATATAGTTGAACTAAATATGTATAACTATGAAATATTTAATGGTCACCTAAAGTTACATAAAGGGACCTTTTTTTCCTATAAACTAAGGGATTTCCACTAAGGGATACATAAAGGGACCTAATTTTACTATAAACTAAGGGATTTATACCTACTTGTGACATAAAGGAACCATATTTCCACTAACGGATTTCTTAACTATAAACTCCCTAACTCCCTTGCTTGATATAGTTTTGAGTTTATTTGTTGTTTATTATTAAACCTAACATCATATCCCTCCATGTCCAAAGTTTCACAAACAACAATGACAGGACACAACAAAGTAATATGTGAATAATAAATAAAGTAGTTTTAAGTCCTCTTCAATTTTCAAGAATTATTTCTCCTCCCAATTAGCCAACCCACATTCTTTCTTTTCTTCCACTTTTATCACCTTCCTAATTCATAGGCATCCTTGGAAAAAGGGTAGTTATCCCTTTCTATCCCATATGGCTAGCACCATTATCGTAGGGAGGTAAAATATAATAAAAAATTAATGGAAGTTGACACCTACATATGCTAACCCTTTATGATACATGCCAGTAACAACTTAGAAGAAGTTTCTTCATATAAATGTCTAGGAGTTTACCTTAATCACAAGTTTAATTGAAATTATAGCATTGAGAAGAGGATTAATGAAGGGTATAAAACCTATTTTGACCTTGAAAACAATTGTAAAACATATGAATAACAAATTAGAGGAAGTTTCTTCATATAATTGTCTTGGAGGTTACCTTAATCACAAGTTTAATTGAAATTATAGCATTGAGAAAATGATTAATGAAGGATATAAAACCTATTTTGACCTTGAAAACAATTGTAAATCATATGAATTTTGGCTCTGGGAAAAAAATAAACCCCTTTTGAGACACTCATCAATATTGTTATATTATATATGGATTTGAAGATTTGGGTTGTAGCATTTATATATAATCATGGAGAAATCCTCAGAAAATTCAAATTCTTTTATAGTTTATAATCTTATAATTAATATTATACAACCTATCCTATCATCATATAATTAGTTATTTCCCCATTAAGAGAATGACTAAAACTAGGTACCTAATGTACAGGCACAAGAGACTACTAACATGAAAGAAAATATGCTACCTATGATTTATTCAAACTCTAGTCAAATCCACCTATGGCTTAATAGGGGTTGGCATAAAGATGCCAATTCTTGGCTAAATCATTTGAGAATGGAGAAGGAGATCACTCTATAGAACATTGATATACCATTAAAAATATTATTAAATCGAAATTCAATGAAATATCAGTACTCATGAAGAGTTTTTGTTAACTAGAAGGTGGGGATAAAATGTTATTTCTATCATAAAAACTCCCATATGATATGGGTTTTCATTAGAAAATGTTTCTACTATGAGTGGATATATCATTAGTGTTAGGTAACATGGCCCTCATAACATTATGATTCCTTGTTTCCTCACATAGTTCCTACCATGTTTAAATTATAATAATTCAATTTTAAAGATGGATTATTATTCTTTCTTTAATGAGGATTATTTGAAGTTTGATTTGATTTATTTATTTGTATGCATGATTAGTTGTGAACATTTTAAAAATATGCATATAAGGAACATCACTTGTTATTATTGTCTACGTGTGGGATATGTATGTGCTAGATATGCCTACGTATTCAACACAAATCCAATATTATGGTTCAATAAACACATTAGTTACTAATGTCTAGGTTATTAATGAATTAATTAATAAGTTGTCAATTTGAAGTAATATTATATGAATATAAATATCATCAATAATGTAACGAGCCTCGTTACGACCACAACCTCTTATAACAAGTGCAAATATATATATATATATATATATA
>JZKD02S2258376.1:1068042-1094733 GCA_000966675.3 Picea glauca | reverse complement strand
CTAGGGGTTTTGGGCATGGGGGCCAGGATTCCTTTCAGTTTCTTGGAGCTAAGGAGCCGGACAGGCTGCTCCTAGCTGGCTGGGAGGATATTCGGTTTGGGCAGATTTGGTCAGCGCATCAGGCAGCAGCAAATCAGCAGACTGGACAACCAGGTCAATGGAGAAGGTAGCATCAGGAAGAGGTAAATTTGTATTATTTTTTTAAGTAATTCTTAGTCTATTATGAAAATGTTGTTCATTAATTAATTTAAGATGCTTATATGCTGAATTGAAATGAATTACTGAGTTTTCTGCATAGAAGTAGAAGTTTACTGTTCTAAATTTATGGATTTAATAGAATTGAGTTAATTAGGTCTCTACAAACCATGCCTCATGATCTATGTAACACCCTATTTCCCCCAATTTGTAATTAATCATAAAATAGGAATTTCCATGCTAATGCATGAGGAAAATGTAAATGTATTATTGTTTGAGTTGCCAATAACTGACTGTGGGGGTGAAGCCTTGAAAGTACTGGCCATGATATCACTAGAGGAGGAATGTGAAAACTATAAGAGAGGGTTCATTATGACAAATAAGCCCAAATTTCCCTTGATGAGGATGACAACCTCCTTCGGATCCCAAGGAGAGAAATTAGTTAATGAAGAAAGGACCGGTGGTTGAATTATCAACCACTCCCATGAATGGAAACATGGGCTGTCAGCCCAAAGTACCACAGGGACCCGCAGACCCGAGCTTCCTTCTGACAGAAGGAACAGGATAGGTTGGAAAACCTTCCAAGGTAAGAGGGATACACATGGGAGAGGAGACATTGGACAAAAAAAAGAGCGTAAGCTTGCAAGGGAGATGCGCAGATCTCTCCAGCGAGTCATGAACTGAAGGCCATGAGCTTGATGCCAAGGAGCATCTGAGAAACCTTGCTGAGGCCATAACCGAGAGAGAGAAAGATCTAGGTTACAGAGAACAGGACCCAAATAGAAGCAGAAACAGAGGAAGAACCCTCGAGAAGTGTGAGAATTTTCTGGTGATATCATGGCTTGGCACGAGGGTGGCCAGAGTGCTAAGAATGAATGCCTTTGTGCTTATGGTCGGGTGGAAGGATGAACACCCATAGTTAGTTGGTTGGTGGAAACCTGTAATAGATAAGCAATCTCCTGCCCTGTGTAATTTATCCGTAACTGTGTATGAATTGGCTATGTTGTGTATGTTGTAGGAATTGTGCATGACTTCTTAATGGATATACTGTATTCCTTTTTATCACTGCTTGGTTGTATAATTAGGCCAGTAAGAAATCATATGGTTAGGATATGTTTTATAATTGTAAATACTTGAGTCCTGTGGTGGCATAAGCCCGAGTCACGAACTGTGTGTTCATCGACCGTGAACACAGTTTCATGTACGCATGTAAACCTTCCTAATCATTTTGAGTCCCTTGGAGGATGAAGCCTGTTAAGCCAAGAAGAAGAGTGCAAGGCTCTTAAGTTCTTCATAGCTGACGAAGCTCAGGAGGGATAACACTTGTCGAGTGTTCCTTAAACCAAGGTGGATTGCAGAGGAAGGGACAAAGGTTCGAAACCTTTGGAGACCGAAATTATTCAAGGACTAGAAGCAGCAAAGGCTCCAGAGGAAAAACGGTCGATATTGGAGGAATGCAGAGATGAGGACGGACAACCATCAGATCTACATAAGTAGCGATAAACTTAATGCTTTGTGCCCAAAGGAGGATTTCAACGTTCGGGGAAACAGAGGTAGAGATCCCTTCGAACGTGCGATACACGAAATCCCGATGGGAAGTTAGACTGTCAGATATCAAGTTGGATACGTGTCGACCGATGGAAGAACCAAAGGAGGGACGTGTGGCAGTCGAGCAGCATTTCACTGACTCACGATTGGGAGTGGTCAAAGGGCAAGACTACACCAATTCACGATATGTGAAATAATGATCGTGGTCGTTGACCCAGGGGTGGTTTGGACCGTCGATCGTCTAGAGGGAGATTTCGGCGTTTCGAGAGTCGAGGGTTTGAAGGAAAGAACCTTACAACGTGCCATTCATGAAATCATGAATTCTTCGAAGAGGAAATAAAGCCGTCCATTGTAGAGGATGCATGGCAAGAGATCAGCATTTCCCTGACTCGTAGAGCAAGAAGGTCAAAGAACATACTGTTCGAACTCGCGATGTGTGAAGTTGCAATTTGATCGTAGTCATCCATCAAGGAGGGCACATCCGTTAGGTGGGGACCGCGTGGTTGACAGGTGGTGGACACATGTCGCCTAGGAAAGAGTCAACCCATTGTTGACTTATCATGTTTCGAGGTTTCAAAGGGTGAAGAAGTTTCACATTCATCGCTAAAGTCGTGAAACGTCAAGAGCCGAGGTCTCGTGCGACAGGCGGTAGCGACGCAGCTTGTAAGCAAAGTACAGCGGAGGAGACAAGTGGCATGTACACTTCGCTTTGGCAGAGTCCACGTAACGTTGACCTTTCACATTTCGGGGATTCGCAAAGGAGGAGCATGAGGGCTCAACACTCCAACTCACGAAGTTGTGAGTTGTGAGTAGTGCTAGTGTTTAGCCTAGCCTATGGTTATATGTAGCAGGTGCTAGTGAGGAGGGAGCCATACCTGTATCGCATTTCGGGTATCGGAGTTTGGAGAAAGAGGAGTCGAGAGCCTTGACTCTCCAACTCGTGAGTTGCAAAAGGGACTTGCACTAAGGCCAGGTTGTGGTTGCTTGGAGGAGGATAAGGGAAGGGATGGTCTATGCTAGGCCCCGTAGAAATTCATGGATTCTGTCCCTCGAAGAGAAGACAAAAAAAAAATTTAGTTGTCGTAATTGGTGTGTGACAAATTGGTATCAGATCATGGTTACAACACTTGGCCTGCTTGGGCTCATGTACGAGTCGCGTAAGGAGATATAGTTATATGCATTTACTCCTTGAGGAGAAGGATTGTAGATTGAACTTGTGTTTTGGGGAATTCTTGTTTAATTTCAACAGAAGAATTTCTTTAACCCCATTGTCAAAGTGACGACTACTCTTACCTAAGTAGGGATATGCTAATTAACATGGATAATAAGACTTGAATGTGGATAGTTGAGGGTGGTAGGGTTCTGTCAAGGGTAGCTGAAGCCCGAAAGCCGAATAACCTGATGTTAGTGATGTCGCCTCTAAGCATGGGCAGTTGGAACATTAGGCACTGATGATGGATGGTTATATAATGGTTAATACCTTTGTGGGCCTAAAGGAATCTAAGAGGATCAGATAGGATCCTTGGTTGTATAATTACTTATTTATATTAAAATCAGAGTATATAACTCCTCATGACCAGAGAAAAGTGAGATGGGTAAGACCCTATGGATGCTGAAGCAAGGAGGTTTTCTTGCTAAGACGTTCTCGCATAAAGAAGAAAGTGACCCTGGTTGGTTATAGCCATGAGAGAAGACAACACCAACACGAGGCATGACTATCAGATTAGTCCTGTAAGTGACTGAAGTCTCAAACTAAAGGACACTAATGATGAAATTAAACTATCAAGTGAATGTATTAGGTAAAAAGGTGCAATAGATGCACCTACATATACATGAATGTGTATACGTGATCATAAGGATGCTTGGAAGATCCTTGGGAAAAAAAAGGATATAGAGTTCGGATATGTCCATGTGTGTGAACATGGAAGGGGTGCAAGCAATGAGCTTGCATGATAAATGTTTGGTTAGGTTTGTGTGTGTTATGCTTGAGTGCATGGATTTAATGCATTGTGAAGTTTCTTGATATAAAGCTTGATTTAATACCAATTAGGTATGAATGATATTACATGTACAAGCACATGTATAATGTAAGAATATAAGTATACTAAAGACACGAGGTGACTTCCTAAATGAGGGAAATATAAAGAAAGAATCGCTCTTTTCCAGATCAAACAAATACTATGGATGCATGGCTGACCCCATTCTGAAGAGTCATGAAAGTTTTGTTCCAAGTAATAGCTTGAGGGGACTATATTCCCTTTTCTCAGGGAATAGTAATATGATTATATAGAAGGGTAAATGAGCAAATATGTTATGTTGTCATAATAAGAGTCAAATGATTATGCCTTTGGGAATCACATGAGAAGGATTGTGAACAATCCCAAGTTGACTGATCTTAAAAGTAAAGATGTATGTGGGTTGTGAAATATACCTATGACAGCTACATGCAGGCTTAGGATTATGAATATGGTTAAATACATTATGGATGTAAGTTAACAAAACCATAATACATAATTAGGTACATGACAAAGATGCATGTTTATATTCCTTAAGGGAATATTTGGTAGACAGCTAAAGCTAACTCAAGGTTGAGGCCATCACAAATAGTGATGGATATGCAATAAGGAAGTTGCATGATGAAGGAGTTCCTTGTGGAGGAACTGTGTGAAGACTTTGTCAGGAAAACAAAGTCACAACCTTAATGACTGTTGAGAATTAAGCAGTAAGCCACAAGCTTATATATATACACCAGAATCCTAGATTACATTTTGAAAAATATCATGTAATGAATAAGAAGACTAATAAATGAATATTGACCAATTCTGATAACCGAATGGTAGTGTGCAAGATGCACATGTTCATGATTCATTATGGGTAAAATATTTTTCTATTAAAGAATGATGAAGTATCCTAAGAGTTAGGATGAGCCTAACCCAGGGCTGCTCAGAAAAAGAGCAGTTGTGGAAACCGGTATAGTTGGTAAGGGGCAAGTAAACCCCCCGAGTTGGCTTAAATGAATAAATGAGTACGTTTAATTGATAAGGCTTGGTTGAAGCCGTGATTAAGAAAAGACAATAAGGCCTTAGAGATAACTCGACTAGGTGGAACTCTAGCCCTGGCGGTGTAGAAAGAGTTGGAAGAAGGGGAGAGTCCCCAATTCTTTCCTCACTGAGTATTATGTTTTCTCTTGGATGAGAAATTGGTATGCCAATGAAAGTAAAAAGGTTTTGACACATAGTGATAAGGATTGTATTTCTGAATATGCAATCAAAATTTGTTTGTGTTGCACCTGTGGAAACATTTGAAGATAATATGATGAAGTGCATGAAGATATGCTAGGACATTTTGAAGATGTTTATGAATTCGAATGTTATGATACATGCATTTGGTTTAATATTACGACTAATATAATTGTGACTATGATGATGCATGCTATGTATAGAAAGGAAATGTTGCTATTGAGGGAGACAATTGCCAATAATGAACAACCTCAAGCAGAGGGTGAGCATGGGAAGGTTGTGGTCGAAAGATTGTTGACAGGACTGTGAAAATCCCACTAAAGCATTGTTGATGAGGTAGAGATCATAAAGAGAGTGCTAGCAGCCAAGAACCGGTATAAAGATATTTGTGCCTATGTGGCACAAGGTATGAAGGGATTTGGTAAGAGCCCCTTCCGAAATATTTTATTGTCTCATGTTATGCATGAAAATTGAAAGGGAAATGGTATGCCATGGATACCCAAGTAGGGTATGATTCAGAAAGGAGAACTTGAATGATGGAGGCGTGAACCTCTGGCAGTAATGACCGATTGTAACCCTCGGAAGAATTCATGAACTAATATTTCATGAACACATGGACCAATCAAGGAATGACTGGAAACAAAAGTGCTCATAGATAGCATGTTGCATGGAATTACTTCAAGGAAATGCATATTTGCATAAAGGACAGACAATGGATTTCCCATTGAGGAAGGAGGACCTTCCAAAATTTCTACTCACATTGTATAGGTGTTAGAGAAAACCAAATTTGGGTGACCATGAGTGTTGGCACCCTATTTATTAATGAAGGCATAATGCTTGGGTGCATTCATGCGAAACTTTTAAGTTTCATGTGTACTAATTTGGGATCGTGATCTGCCTATAGCAGGAAGCATGGTCATATTGTAAGAATGAATGAAAATGAATAGGCCATGTGGTGGAGAGGTTGGTTAAGTTCCAACACACCATGGCCAAGAACCTCTCATAAAGTGTGACAAACTTGAAATCAATGCAGGGGTGCATTGGGTATGAATGTGGCCACAAATTTTGGCGCATTCATTAAAATCAATTGATATCTAAGTCACATTTTGAAAATTTGGTAGGCTGGAATGATGCATAGGTAATGGATGATGTATCCTTTCACTTTGAATCCTTGAATAGATGAAATGACCTGGACTGTTAGTATACTTGATTTTCGAAAAAGGTAATGTATGCGAAAAACTAACAATTGTTTGGCTATGTAAAGAATGAAATTGCAGGGAGGAAAGGGTCTTGGATATGGCAGTGTTGTAAGTCCATAAGGAAGACCGATTTCTTGCTGAGCCAAACTGCAAGGAATGGTATTTCCTTTTTGAGAAAGTAATTTAATTGTTAAGTATGCACAATTCTGAAATTGTTGTGACGATGTTGTAAAGGTGCAATAAAATGTATATGCATGGAAAAGCTAACAAGTTGTTTGGCCGATTGAAGTTGAAAGTGTAGGAAGAAAAGGGGTCGTGGATATGGCAGCATTGTAATCCCATAAGGAAGGCCAATTGCCTGTTGAACCAAATCGTTTCCCGTGCGGAAAAACCTTGTAAAGGAAGATGAAATCATGATAGATCTTGTGAACTATTGAATTGGAATCATGCAGCCAATGGGTACATCAAGGAAAGTGATGAGCATGGATAACAAAACTACCATGTGGATATAGATCCACAAACTCCACAGATAAGTATTGTGCTAAGATTATGAAATTTTCCTTTCGAATTTTGAACAACAGTAAGATGTTTTCGCACAAAATTGTGATTAATGTGCTTGTTGTCCAAGAATTATTGAAGGCATATGACGAAGACTAAGATCCTGAAAGAGGACCTGACCGAGGACAAAGGTCAAGACTTCTGAAGTGGCTAAATGAGAAAGGCGTGACAGGTGTTTTTGAGAAAGAACACTAAGGATGGTGTTCCTTTAACGGGGACGGAATTGTAACACCCTATTTCCCCCAATTTGTAATTAATCATAAAATAGGAATTTCCATGCTAATGCATGAGGAAAATGTAAATGTATTATTGTTTGAGTTGCCAATAACTAACTATGGGAGTGAAGCCTTGAAAGTACTGGCCATGATATCACTAAAGGAAGAATGTGAAAACTATAAGAGAGGGTTCATTATGACAAATAACCCCAAATTTCCCTTGATGATGATGACAACCTCCTTCGGATCCCAAGGAGAGAAATCAGTTAATGAAGAAAGGACTGGTGGTTGAATTATCAACCACCCCCATGAATGGAAACATGGGTTGTCAGCCTGAAGTACCACAAGGACCTGCAGACCTGAGCTTCCTTCTGACAGAAGGAACAGGATAGGTCGGCAAACCTTCCAAGGTAAGAGGGATACACACGAGAGAGGAGACACCAGACAAAAAAAAGAGTGTAAGCTCGCAAGGGAGATGTGTAGAGCTCTCCAGTGAGTCATGAACTGAAGGTCGTGAGCTTGATGCCAAGGAGCATATGAGAAACCTCGCCAAGGCCATAACCGAGAGAGAGAAATCTCTGGGTTACAGAGAACGAGACCCAAACAGAAGTGGAAACGGAGGAAGAACCCTCGAGAAGTGTGAGAATTCCCTGGTGATATCATGACTTGGCACGAGGGTGGCCAGAGTGCTAAGAATGAATGCCTATGTGCCTATGCTCGAGTGGAAGGATGAACACCCATAGTTAGTTGGTTGGCGACAACCTGTAATAGATAAGTGATCTCCTACCCTGTGTAATTTATCTGTAACTGTGTATGAATTGGATATACTGTGTATGTTGCAGGAATTGTGCCTGACTTCTTGATGCAGGAGCATCACCAACATCAAGCGAGTGTGGGGCAGGCGCCAACGCATTTTGGCACATGATAAAATTGTTTGAATGTTTTTGAAGTGGATACGCCAAAACTTAAATGAAACAATTAAGGAAAGGGTGTACTTCTTGATTGTAAACAGACCTTGAGTGTCCCACTCTCGTCTGTAGTAGGTGAACGCATTTATGTTAGTTATTGTAAGTAGATAGCTTTAATTTCCTAGATTTGACAGTTTCAGGAGATGGAGGGAAAACGGATATAGACACCCTCACTTGTATCATTGTAACATTAGCAATATTAGCAACATTATGAGCATAGAGCATAGAGAAGAGAGCAAAGAGTTGTAGTTGAAAACACCCATGTATAGAGATTTGAATTAATAGAAAGAGCTTCGATTCAAATTCATGGTGTCGTATTTGTTCTCTGTGTATGCATTGTGAATGTTATGCTCATGGATGTTTATTTTCTGTTATACATTTGTTTTATATGTTGTGTATATGATTCCATGCTTTGTATTTGAAGTCTGAGAGAGAGTAAAGAATGAGTTTCAATTGTTTCTCTATCTGAGCAAGAGTTTTCCTACAAAGAGTGCAGTGAAATTGTCCGCAAGGTGTGCATTGACAGAAGTCAGAGTTCATCTTTGCAAGCTCAGGAGAGATAACACTGTTTCCATTCTCGCAGAAGTGCAAGTCAAGCACAGGAGTCGTGCAAGGAGTGCGTAGGCCGAGTGAAGTCTTAGTGTTTGCAAATTGAGCGAAGTTGTTGGAAGATTGTTGTCACGGAGAGTGCACAGAGTCTAAAAGTTCGATACTTGGAAGTATTGAGGAATTGCCACAAGGAGTGTGTGCAAGAATTTTCCCCAAGGGACTTGGGAATTTTTCAATCAAGCTCAAGAGGGCTAGTTCCTTGAATTGTTGGAAGGAGGCACAGTGAAAGTGTTTGTAGGAGGACAAGTTCCATAAGAGAACATCGTGTTTATTTAGTAGAAATCGTCAAGGAGGAATTTGACGGTTAGAATCCTCCATGGAGGATTCGTGAAATCCCAAAAGCCGTCAGATCTCGCAGAGGAGCAGGGGAGTTACCGCAACATTCGTCGAGTGTAAAGCTCGAGAGAAATCGGTCGTTGGATCACTCACAAAATCGGGTCTCGGGGATTCGCAAGTTGAAAGGTCGAAGTCTTCTGAGTCATTCGTCGAAAGAAGGAATCTGATTCATTCGCCAAAAGAAGGACACGTTTCATGAGATCATCTGTATCGGGGACTCGGACATCGGAGGTCAAAAAGGGAGGTCATTCAACCTCATGAGTGACAAAGCTGCGAAGTGAATCAGGACCGTCCATCTGAAAGTGGACAGGTGGCATACTCACCAAGAGGTCAGAGTCTCATTGATCGTTTCAGGGTTTCGTGGGTTGGAGGTCTAAAACTCCGAAAAAGGTGAGAAGTTCCATCGTGGGACCCATGAAGAAGACATGTTGAAATTTCATTGTTTCAGCATATCAGAGGATAAGACATCGAGACTTTCATCCCAAAAGTCCCAAAGTCATGAGTAGCGAGAACGAGAGAAGAAAAGTCAAATATCGACTCTCGGGGGTTCGAGAAGGAAAGGTGCCAAGGTTGGACCTTTGAACTCGTGAAGGCGTGAGAGGTGAAAGGTGCTAATGCTTAGCCTAACTGGTGGTTGCGCAAGGAGGGCATTGACGGAAGAAAGGTCCATACCCATTTCACGATCTCGGGTATCGCAGATTTGGAGAGGAAGAATCGGGAGCCACGACTCGCGAACTCTCGAGATTGCAAGCTGCGAAAAGAACCTGTGTATCGATTTGAAAGGGGATTCCAGTAGAGAAATCTGAGAGAGTTGATCCATCTCAAAGGGCATATAGAACGATCTTGTGAGCGAATATCGGTCCGAGGGCCGATAGGCCTGCGTCAATTGGTATCAAAGCACAGAAAGGTTTCTTTTCTTTCTATAGCAGGGAAAAGAAATATTCACCATGCCGCCGAGAAGAAGGGACAGTCAAACACCTGATCCTCCAGAGGATAGGGAAATGTCGAGAAGAAGGGGTAGGCAGATGCCTGATCCAGCCATGGAAAGAGAGATGTGTGACCTACGCGCCAGACTTGAGGACATGGAGACAACACAGAGGCGCATAGTCGATGTTGGGGATATGAGGGATTCCGAAAGTGAAAATGAGGTCGAAGATGAAGGAGAAGAGGTCACAGCAGAAGATGCAGCAAATGAATGCCTGATTAGGGTTGTTGCAAGAATGGGTGCTAAGGCAAAAATGAATATTCCAGTATACAAAGGAAACTTGGATGTTGAAGAGCTTCTAGACTAGATTAGAGCTCTGGACACATATTTTGACTATGAAGATGTCGAGGAGGACAAAAAGGTAAAACATGTTGTCACAAGATTGAAAGGACATGTAGCATTGTGGTGGGATGAGCTACAAGCTGATAGATGCTGCAAGGGCAAGTAGAAGATCAAAAGTTGGGACAGGATGATCGCGAAGATGAAGGAAAAATTCATTCCCAGGGATTACCAGATTACTCTGCTTCGGAAAATGAAAAATTTGAGACAGAAGTTGATGACATTGAAGGAGTACACTGAAGAATTCTACACGCTAAACATTAGGGCAGGTCATCGTGAAAGTGATGATGAAAAAGTTTCCAGGTACATGAATGGTATGAGGTACGACATTCAGGATGAGATGAGCATGATGACCATCTGAACGGTGGAAGATGCTTATCAGATAGCTCTGAAAGCTGAAGAGAAGCTGAGCCAAAAACAAGGTCAAAGAGGCCGAGGAAGAAGTCATCCTAGAGGAAAATCAGTTGCCCAAGATAGAAATCAGAAACCCAAGGAAGACTGGAAGAAACCTCAAACTCAAACTGAGAGAGGTGGAAGTTCACAGAGAGGGAAGCATACCAAGCAGAGAGGTCAGTACGCTGACGAAAAAAAATTTCCTCGTACCAGAGGTAGAGGAAGAGGAAGAGGTGGAGTAGTGAAATGATTCACATGTGGGAAGAATGAACACAAGTCTTATGAGTGTCCAGATAAAAAGAAAGAAGGTGGTGAAACTCACATCATCGAAGCACAAAGGTGAAATGTTGAGGCAGAAGATGCTAAAGGTGGAAGATCATTGATGATGTGAAAAGTTCTCTTAACGCCAGAGAAGGAGGTGGAGAATCCAGTGCAAAGGAACAGTCTTTTTCGGACTACTTGAAAAACCAAGGACAAGGTATGTAAAGTTATTTTGGACAGTGGTAGCACGGATAATCTCGTTTCTATAGAGATGGTAGAAAAACTGGAGCTGGAGACGATTGAACATCCAAGCCCATACAGAGTTTCGTGGTTGCAAAAAGGACATCAGGTAAATGTCACTAAACAATGTTTAGTTGAATTTAAAATAGGAGGGTATAAAGATGAAATACTCTGTGATGTTATTCCCATGGATGTTTGTCATCTATTGCTGGGTAGACCGTGGCAATATGACATAAATGTGATTCATGATGGGAGGAAGAACACATACACCCTAGAGAAGAATGGGATAACTCACATGTTGCTTCCAGTCAAAGATAAGGAGGTGAAACATGAAGTAAGTAACATTGTACTTCTCATGAGTGGGAAGGAACTTCTTACAGAGTTTAAGAAGAAGGAGGAACCACAAGTCATTGTGGTCAGAAAACCTAAAATTATTTTAACCAGTACAAGGGTAGATGATTTACCGGAAGAGGTTCAGAAACTGTTGGAAGAGTTTGCTGACATAGTAGTGGACGAACTACCTCATTCGTTGCCACCGATCAAAAGTGTGAGCCATCATATTGATCTCATACCTGGAGCTATTTTACCAAAAAAAAGCAGCATAAGATAGACGCCGCAAGAGAATGAAGAAGTCAAAAGACAGGTCCAGTATTTAATGGACAAGGGGTTGGTGAGAGAAATCTTGAGTCCATGTGTTGTTCCGACAGTGCTCAGTCCAAAGAAAGACGGAGGCTAGAGGATGTGTATTGACTTGAGAGAAATCAACAAAATAACCATCAGGTACAGATTTCCATTGCCAAGGATGGATGATCTGATGGATTGCTTGAGTGGAGCCAATTTTTTTTCAAAGACTGATTTGAAAAGTGGATATCACCAGATTCGTATGAGAGAAGGTGATGAATGGAAGACAACATTCAAAACCAATGAAGGTTTATACAAATGGCTTGTCATGCCATTTGGTTTAACAAACGCGTCGAGTACTTTCATGAGATTGATGAACGAATTCCTGAAGGAGTTCATCGGAAAATTTTTCATTGTGTATCTTGATGACATACTGATTTTCAATAAAACAGAGGCAGAGCATCTGAAACATTTGGCTACAGTGATGAAGAGATTACAGCAAAAGAAGTTTCTGATAAACATGAAGAAATCTTCATTCATGAAGACAGAGCTCATTTACTTGGGTTTTGTTATTTCTACAGATAAGTTGAGGATGGATCTAGAGAAGGTGGAGGTAATTAAGAATTGGCCATCACCGAAGAGTATATTTGAGGTGAGAATTTTTTCATGGATTGGCTAGTTTCTACCAAAAATTCATTAGGAATTTTAGTGGAATTAATGCACTGATGATGGACACAATGAAGAAGAGACATAAGTCTTTTCAATTGATAGAAGAAGCCGAAAAGAGTTTTAATTTGTTGAAGAGGAAAATCACGGAACAACCAATTCTGGTGTTGCCGGATTTCAAAAAGACATTTCAAGTAAAATGTGATGCAAGTGGATTTGCAATAGGGGCAGTCTTGAACCAAGAAGACAGACCGGTAGCATACTTCAGCGAGAATTTGAATGAAGTGAAAGTGAAATACTATACGTATGACAAGGATTTCTATGCTATTATCCAGGCATTGAATAAATGGAGGCATTACTTAATCCCGAAGGAGTTTGTCTTATACAGTGACAATCATGCTTTGCAATTTGTGACTCAACAGGAGAAGTTGAATTAGAGACATGTTAAATGGGTTGAATACATGCATAACTTTACTTTTGTAACTAAGCATATTTCTGGAACTGCTAACAAAGTTGTTGATGTTGTGAGCAGGAAATGTTTGTTGTTGCAGGAGTTCAAAGTCAAAACACTGGGTTTTGATGATCTCAGGGACATGTACAGAGATGATCCAAATTTTAAGGAGGCATATGAAGCAGCTGAGAATCCAATTCTCAAAGACAGAGGCCAATAGATAGAATACATGATCTAGGATGGATTGTTATTCAGGGGCAATCAATTATGTATTCCAAAATTCTCCATGAGGGAGAATTTGTTGAAGGAGAAACATAGTGGAGGATTGGTCGGGCATTTTGGTCATGACAAGACGTTCGCAAAGTTGAATGAGTCATATTTTTGGCCAGGAATGAGAGAATATGTCAAAATATTTGTGGACAGATGCACAATTTGTCAGTATTCAAAAGGAAAGAGACAAAATGCAGGTTTTTATCAACCATTACCCATACCTGACAGGCCATGGGATGCAATCAGCATGGACTTCATATTGGGGTTGCCAAGAACACGAAGAGGGTTTGACTCAATCTTTGTGGTGGTGGATAGATTTTCCAAAATGGCACATTTCATTCCATGTCAGAAAACCAGTGACGCAACTCACATTGCGAATCTATTTTTCAAAGAGGTCATTCTACTTCACGACTTACCAAGGAGCATAGTTTCAGATCAAGACACCAAGTTCATGGGACACTTCTGGAGGATCTTATGGAAAAAGTTGGGAACAAACTTTTCGTTCAGTTCTGCTTATCATCCTCAGATGAATGGACAAACAAAAGTTGTAAATAGAAGCTTGGGATACTTGCTGAGGATCTTGGTGACAGAACACCACAGTCAGTGGAACAATATTCTGCCACAGGCAGAATTTTCTTATAATGACTCAATCAACAGAAGCACAGGGAAAAGTCCATTCCAGATTGTTTATGGGATGTGGCCAAGAGGAGTTTCGAAACTGAGAGATTCAGAACAGGATGCAACTAGAAGTACTAGTGCAGAGGATTTCGTAGAAGCGATGAAGGAACTTCACAGCTAGGCGAAGGAGCGATTACAAAACTCGAGCCAAGAGTATAAGCGTAGAGCAGATCAACACAGGAGACAACTTCAATTTGAGGTTGGTGATTTGATTCTAGAACATCTAAGAAAGGAAAGGTTCCTGAAGGGGACGTATAACAAACTGAAGATGAAGACGATCGGACCATGTAAGATCTTGAAGAAATTTGGGGCAAATTCTTATGAGATTGAATTACCCGATGGGATCGAAATTTCTCCGATATTCAATGTCTCATATTTGTACCCATACAAAGTTAAGGAAGAAGGAACAAGTGATGAACAACTAGAGGTCCAGTGGACAAAACAGATGCCAGTTGCAGAGAAACCACAGATGGAAAGCATACTAGACAAAAGAGTCAGCAAGAAGACCAGAAGAAAGGAATACTTTGAATACTTGGTCAAATGGAAGGGACATCCAGTTGAATATGCCAACTGGGAGAATGAAGTAGAGATTCAAAAGCATGGACAGACCATGCGAGAGCTCATGGACAGGAACCCATGAAAATTTTCAAGCGAGGGAGTATGATGCAGGAGCATCGCCAACGTCAAGCAAGCGTGGGGAAGGCGCCAACGCATTTTGGCACATGATAAAATTGTTTGAATTTTTTTGAAGTGGATACGCCAAAACTTAAATGAAACAATTAAGGAAAGGGCATACTTCTTGATTGTAAACAGACCTTGAGCGTCCCGCTCTCTTCTATAGTAGGTTAAGGCATTTATGTTAGTTATTGTAAGTAGATATCTTTAATTTCCTAGATTTGACAGTTTTAGGAGCCGGAGGGAAAACGGATATAGACACCCTCACTTGTATCATTGTAACATTAACAAGATTAGAAGAATTATGAGCATAGAGAATAGAGAAGAGAGCAGAGAGTTGTAGTTGAAAACACCCATGTACAGAGATTTGAATTAATAGAAAGAGCTTCGATTCAAATTCATGGTGTCGTATTTGTTCTCTGTGTATGCATTGTGAATGTTATGCTCATGGATGTTTACTTTTTGTTATACATTTTCTTTATATGTTGTGTATATGATTTCATGCTTTGTGTTTGAAGTCTGAGAGAGAGTAAAGAATGAGTTTCAATTGTTTCTCTATCTGAGCAAGAGTTTTCCTGCAAGGAGTGCAGTGAAATTGTCCGCAAGGTGTGCGTTGACAGAAGTCAAAGTTCATCTCTGCAAGCTCAAGAGAGATAACATTGTTTCCATTCTCACAAAAGTGCAAGTCAAGCACAGGAGCCGTGAAAGGAGTGCGCAGGCCGAGTGAAGTATCAGTGTTTGAAAACTGAGTGAAGTTGTTGGAAGACTGTTGTCGCAGAGAGTGCACAGAGTCTAAAAGTTCGATACTTGGAAGTATTGAGGAATTTCCGCAAGGAGTGCGCGCAATAATTTTCCCCAAGGGACTTGGGAATTTTTCAATCAAGCTCAATAGGGCTAGTGCCTTGAATTGTCAGAAGGAGGCGCAGCGAAAGTGTTTGCAGGAGGACAAGTTCCATAAAAGAACACCGTGTTTATTTAGTAGCAATCGTCAAGGAGTAATTTGACGGTCAGAATCCTCCGTGGAGGATTCGTGAAATCCCGAAAGCCGTCAGATCTCATAGAGGAGTAGGGGAGTTACAGAAGCATTCATCGAGCATAAAGCTCAAGAGAAATCGACCGTTGGATCACTTTTGGAATCGGGTCTCGGGGATTCGCGAGTTGAAAGGTCGAAGTCTTTGCATCAAAACTCACGAGGTCGCAAGGTGTGAAGTCCCGAGATAGCGAAGGAATATGATCCATTCGATGGAAGAAGGACACGTGTTGCGAAATCACCCGTATCAGGGACTCGGACATCGGAGGTCAGAAAGGGAGGTCATTCAACCTTGCGAGTGGCGAAGCTGCAAAGTGAATCAGGACCATCCATCTAAAAGTGGACAGGTGGCATACTCACCGAGAGGTCAGAGTCTCATTGACCATTTCGGGGTTTCATGGGTCGGAGGTCCGAAACTCCAAAAAATAAGGGAAGTTCCATCATGGGACCTGCGAAGAAGATGTGTCGAAATTTTGTTGTTTCGGCATATCAAAGGATAAGAGGTTGATACTTTCGTCCCAAAAGTCCCGAAGTCGCGAGTAGCGAGAATGAGAGAAGAAAATTCAAATATCACCTCTCGAGGGTTTGGGAAGGAAAGGTGCCAAGGTTGGACCTTTGAAATTGCGAAGGCGCGAGAGGCGAAAGGTGCTAGTGCTTAGCCTAACCGGTGGTCGTGCAAGGAGGGCACTGACGGAAGAAAGGGCCATACCCATTTTGTGATCTCAGGTATCGCAGATTTGGAGAGGAAGAATCGGGAGCCACGACTTGTGAACTTGCGAGATTGCGAGCCGCGAAAAGAACCTGTGGATCGATTTGAAAGGGGATTCCAGTAGAGAAATCCGAGAGAGCCAATCCGGCTCGAAGGGCATATAGAACGATCCTGTGAGCGGATATCGGCCCGAGGGCCAATAGGTCTACGTCACATCTTAATGGATATACTGCATTCATTTTTATCACTGCTTGGTTGTATAATTAGGCCAGTAATAAATCATATGGTTAGGATATATTTTATACTCATAAATACTTGTGTCCTATGGTGGCATAAGCCCGAGTCACGAATTGTGTGTTTGTTGACTATGAACACAATTTCATGTATGCATGTAAACCTTCCTAATCATTTTGAGTCCCTTGGAGGACAAAGCCTGTTAATCCCAGAAGAAGAGCGCAAGGTTCTTAAGTCCTTCATAGCTGACGAAGCTCAGGAGGGATAACACTTGCAGAGTGTTCCTTAAACCAAGGTGGATTGCATAGGAAGGGACAAAGGATCGAAACCTTTGGAGACCAAAATTATTCAAGGACTGGAAGCAGCGAAGGCTCCAGAGGAAAAACGGTTGATATTGGAGGAATGCAGAGACAATGACGGACAACTGTCAGATCTACAGAAGTAGCGATAACCTTAACTCTTCATTCCCAAAGGAGGATTTCGACGTTCGGGGAAACAGAGGTAGAAATCCCTTCGAACGCGCGATACACGAAATCCCAATGGGAAGTTAGACCGTCAGATATTAAGTTGGACACGTGTCGATCGATGGAAGAACCAAAGGAGGGATGTGTGGCATTCGGGCAGCATTTCATTGACTCACGATTGGGAGTGGTCAAAGGGAAAGACTACACCAACTCACGATACGCAAAATAACGACGTGATCGTGGTCGTTGACCCAGGAGTGGTCAGGACCGTCGATCGTCTAGAGGGAGATTTCAGTGTTTCGGGAGTCAAGGGTTCGAAGGAAATAACCTTACAATGTGCAAGTCATGAAATCTCAAACTCTTCGAAGAGGAAATCAAGCCGTCCATTGTAGAGGACGCATGGCAAGAGCTCAGCATTTCGCTGACTCGTAGAGCAAGAAATTCAAAGAACATATTGTTCGAACTCGCGATCTGCGAAGTCGCGATTTGATCGTAGTCGTCCATCAAGGAGGGCACATCCGTTAGGTGGGGACCGCATGGTTGACAGGTGGTGGACACATGTCACCTAGGAAAGAGTCAACCCATTATTGACTTATTTTGTTTCAAGGTTTTGAAGGGTGAAGAAGTTTCACCTTGATCGCTAAGGTCAAGAAACATCGAGAGCCGAGGTCTCGTGCGACGGGCGGCAGTGGCATAGCTCGTAAGCAGAGTATAGAGAAGGAGACAAGTGGTGTGTACGTGTCACTTTGGTAGAGTCCACGTAACATTCACCTTTCGCGTTTCGAGGATTCGCAAAGAAGGAGCATGTGGGCTCAACACTCCAACTCGCGAAGTCGCGAGTTGCGAGTAGTGCTAGTGTTTAGCCTAGTCTACGGTTATATGTAGTAGGTGCTAGTGAGGAGGGAGCCATACCTGTATGGCATTTTGGGTATCAACGTTTGGAGAAAGAGGAGTCGAGAGCCTTGACTCTCCAACTCGTGAGTTGCAAAAGGCGCTTGCGCTAAGGCCAGGTTGTGGTCGCTTGGAGGAGGATAAGGGAAGGGATGGTTTGCGCTAGGCCCCATAGAAATTCAGGGATTTTGTCCCTCAAAGAAAAGACAAAAAAAAAAATAGTTTTCGTAGTTGGTGTGTGACAATCTACATGTGTGCTTGAAGAAGCCAAGTACACATCCCCTCCTTCTTCCTTAGAGGTATTTTCTTCTGTAGAAGGAGATTCTTCTAATCCCTTCTTTTTCTCAACTTTTGATCTACATTGCTTCTTGTAGTGCCCTTCTTTTCCACATCTCCAACATACCTTTACAAAAAATTTAGGAGATTTAGATCCACCCTTAGACTTAGATCTCCCACTTGATAACTTAGATCTATTTCTTTCCTGGGAGCGTCCTCCTTCAAATAATGTGTTTGTTCTCTGTCCTTCCATATTCTTCTGTTCCTCCGACAACAAGGATGAGACCGCTTCATCAAACTTCAAGGTTGTTGTATTACTACCTATGGCCACAACCAGACTATCCCACGAGTCTAGTAAAGAACATAGTAAATTGATACACTTATCTTCATCTAAAATTTTAATCTCAATAGATACTAACTGACTTACCACAGTATTGAAAGTGTTCAAATTCTTTGCCACTGAGTCTCCATCTCTCATCCTCATATTAGAAAACTTCTTTCTTAGGAATATTTTATTTACCAGGGAATTAGACTGATAAAACTTCCCCAAATTATCCCATAAATCCTTGGTTGTAGCTTCCTCTGACACATTCAGTAGTACCGAATCTGAGAGACACAGTCAGATAGTGCTCTTCGCCTTCCGTTCCAATTTTTTCTAGTCATCTGCTAAATTTCTTGTAGGTGTAGTACCTGGATCTATCGCGATCCACTAATATCTATCCACCAATAGATCTTCCATCTTGAGCTTCCACAACTCAAAACTTTTCCCATTAAACTTCTTGATCTCCATTTTAGAATTGATTGCCATTTCTTTTCACCTGAAAAATCAATACCACAGATATCCCACTGTAACAAGGCTTATCAGAGTCCTGAGCCAAACTCTTGACCAAAAAGGAATCCCCCTGAAGCCTACCTTGTACAATATTTACTACAAACATATTTTAAAAGAATAGAAAAGATACAATGTGATGCAGCCCCCCTACCTCGGCAGGGTCTGTCGACCTCCCGATCAAGGATTGTTCCAATTCTCTAAGTTGGATTAGCTCTTTCGGGTCCCTGCTGGAACCTCTATGAAAAAATTATCCACAGGTCCTTCTAAAAATCTACCCATGCAAACAAGCATTGGGTGCAATTTCCCTCCATGCAACCACCAGTTGTGACAACATGCCTCTCAAAAGGCGTCTCACGTATCAAGTCCTTGCATGTGAGTCACCCCGACTCTCCCGACCTCTGAAATCCTAACAAGGGCCTAATGCATGCTAGTTCCTCCCTTATCCTCCATCCATATGACCCCTAGCTATGACCCGGGGCTCAACTTTCAAGTGCTTTGTGACTTCACATTTCGAAAAGTTTGCTTGCTCGTCCTTCTGAAACCCAAACTTGCGAGTTCTGGCCACCAAATCAACAGTCCATAATCCCTGTGATCTGATGGTCCTACTTTCCCCTTCGCGTATCGATACTTTGTGTTTCGCAAAGTTGGAGGACCGCTCACCTCCCTTCTCCCGATATCTGAACTATCGATACCTCCTTCTCTCGAAATGAATCAACAATCCAGATCTCTCCTCGATCCAATGGCTCAGATCAAATCGCGAGCTCAGATTTCACAAATCCTCACGACCCTACCCTTTGACCTTTCCACTTTGCGAGTCATCGAAATGTTGATCTCTCGCCACGTTTCCTCTCTCGATGGACGGTCCCAATGATTTTGGAACTTCTGGACTTCGCAAAGTCCACTCTCCTGTGCACCTTCAAAGGGTTAAACCACGTGCACTTACCTCTAGATCCAATGACTATTTGTCCATGCACTCAGATCCTATGGTCCAGATCTGACCTTCCCTCCACACTTCCTTCATTCGTTGGACGTAGATCTAACGGTCCAAATCTCTTCCTCTGTGGCTGATCTAATGGTTGTTGTCGCTCCTCCTCCTGAGCTTGCAACTTCTTCTGACTTGGAAAAATTTCTAAGTGTCAAAGGCCTTGACCTTTGTTCGTTCACCTACAAGCCCGATGACTTTGGGTCTCGTCTACATTCTGGAAATGCTATCTCTCCTGAGCTTTGACAATGTAATTTAGCCTCAGCCCTGGAACACACTTGTGCTCTACATGCAACTTTGCACTATTCCTCCTGAGCTTCAGGACTTGGAATAAGTCCAATATTGTGTGCTCCTAGCACTATCTCTTCTAATATTTAGGGATTAAAGTAAATCTGACTCCCACACACTCCTTGTGTTACCTCTTCTAAGCTTGATCCTTAGAGGATTTTGATTTCCCACACACTCCTTGCATTTTTGGGATTTCGTCAAACTCATATTTGAAGGATTTATTGAAAATAAATTCTTCTCACCCTCCTGGCATTCCTCCTGCTCAATGCACACCTTGCAAAGATCTACAGAGTTCTCGGTTACTATGTCTCTCTGTGATTCTTCTACACAGTTTCCCCTTTAAGGTATTCAGTAACCTTAAGGTTCCCCTTTATATTATTACCACCCTAGCGTGCTCTCCTGGCACGTTCTTTCTGACTCCACATAATTCAAATGCTCACTCCTTGCGCTAGCTACAGAACCTTCAATGTTCTGTTGTGCACTCCTTGCACAGCCTAAAGAACCTAGAGCGATACAACAACTTCAACGAGGATCAAAGAAATCTATCTCCTACTACAAATGAAACTTAACATACATCCACAACATTCATTCATGAAATACATAAACACAAATACATAAATACATGATATGCAGGAAAAACTATTTTTCTATTATCTTTGTGTGTCTATACAGATGTTTACAAAAACTGGATTGCAACAGAGTCCCAATTCTCTCAAACTCTCTCCCATAACTATTCTACCTCCTATCCTAACTCTCCCCTGAGTTCTGATTTTTCTAATTCTCCACATGAAATCTGATACAAGATATCCTTACCAAAGAGGGCTCTACAAGCTTATCCTCTCCACCTAACCTCATCTATTACATTGAATTACATTCAATGGCTTTCTAATCTGGATCAGATCTAGATCTTATCAGCATGTCAACCATTAAGGCGACACCAACTCTTACATGTCCAACAGCATGGATTTGGTTCTTCCAACCTTACAATCATTTAATTGCATTAAATACAATTAAAAATTTAAAATGAGGGCTGAAACAAGAGCGTCGATGCCTCTCCCCTCCTTGAATGTGTTGTCTAGCTAGTGCGTTGTTGAGTTGGAGCGATGCCCCTGCATCATATTCCACTGCTATGAAAAATTCATGAGCTCCCGCTCATGAGCTTCCCAACTCTGTTGAAATCCTCCTGGATCCAAAACTATTCTTTGGAGTTGTCCATCTGCTCCACTACTTGTTGCTATTGCTGCCCTGCTGCTCTTGCAGGTCCTCCTCTGTTCAGCTTCCTTCTATTGACTTCTTCTTGCGATAACCTCAACATCAGCCTCCTTATTTCTTCAATCACCTCTTACATCTGCCCTGCTCACTGGTCTTCTCGGCTGCAACTCTCCCTTCTTGGAAACAGGTAGATCAACTTGATCCCCCTTACAATTTTCTCCATATATTTTGGCCTTGTCTTGTCACCCTGCTGCAAAATCCAATTCCAAAGTCTCTTCTTGACTGACCTACTACTCAATCACCTTCTCTGACAGATTAGCTTCTACCATTTCTCCTTGTGCTGGTTCAACTCCAACTTCCTCCAGCTTCTCTTCAGGCTGGTATGTTTCTCCATCTGTCTCCAACTTAACCTGTTGGATGTGCATGATTTGCACTATCACCCTTCTCTCCAGGGCTTCCATTCTTAACACAGATTAACAAATTCCATGATGTCTTCTTCATCTTCTTCTGTAGGATCCAATACTACAGTCACCTCTCATTCAGCTTCCTAGCTGAAAATTTTGAGCCATTCTTTCGAATGCTCTTCTCCTTCTGCTGGGGTAGATATCAATGTCTGCTCCATGTTCTCTTCTTTGACAGTTTTTGTTGGTTGTCTTTCTTCTTCTACAGCACTTTCATTATGTGCTATGGCCTCTACTTGGCTATTTGGTAGGAATGTCTTGATCCCGCCAATGATCAGAATGCTCCTCTGATTTTCTTCTTTGATGGTGGAAGTTTCTAACTTCTCATCATATTCATTCACATGGTCTGCAAACCCACATGAATCTTCACTTATCAACACTCCTTGTTGACCTGAACCCACTTCTGAGCTCCTGAGACTTTCAGACAGTCTCATTTCTTTCCCCCTGCCCACCTGAAAATTTGGGACTTCTCTTCTGCTCACCTGACAGTCTATGAGATCAACTGATACCATCTCATTTCCCACCTAGAAATTTTAACTTTCATCACTGTCTCTCTGGAATTATATGAGACCTTCAAATAATCTCTTTCCATTTCCCACCTAGCAACTTGAAAGTCCATTTCTGTCCACCTGGCAGTTTACGAAATCCTCTGCTAATCTCATATCATTGCCCACCTGGCAGTATGAATTTCCATTGTTTTCCTCATGACAGTCTATGAGATCCTCTGATGATCTCATTTCATTGCCCACCTGGCAATATGAAAATCCATCTCTGCTCTATATTCTATATTCCCCTGGAAACCCAAACTGGGAAAACCAACATATTCTATATTCATTCATATTGATACATTGTTTACAATACAATTTACATATAGGAGCCAGTGGCATCCAAAACCCTAACCCAATGAGATGGATTAGCCAACAACCCTAATTCCTTAACCGGAAATAGAAAACCATCGGCCAAAAGCCATGTGCCGAAAAATCACCCAACAAAGGACACGAAAATTGAGGAAACACACAAAAAAATCTTGAGGGCACTGCCCCCGAACCCTCGCATGGGGGGATTTCCACCCCAGCGCACCCGACCCAACGCAAACACTACCACTAGTGCAAAGAATATAACACATACCCAACAAATAGTTCATACAAATTAAAATATTTAATATTCTAAATCTTTTTATGTTTTTGTACATGTTTCTTGGTTAAGTTTGACATTCATGCAACCTTATAGTATAGTAAAAAAATGTTGAATTAGAGATTTGGAGACTTTTATTAATTATGGGAATATAAAAAAAATATGATGAGATTACAATTAAGAGGAAGTTAAAATATCACAAAGATTTTCTAAATGCTAATTGAGCTTAGCATAACTATTTTTAATTACTCATTATGAACTTATGAACAAAACCAATATTCTCTAAATGAGGACCAATTCTCACATCCTACTTTCAAGTAAACTAGTTTGAAAAATTGTGATACAAAGTAAGGTTGAATATTAATATAATTTACTTTTAACTTGCCCAAACTTTAATTCATAACATAATACATATATTTACTCATTTTTATAACTTATTTACTTTTCTTGGTTAAGTTTGACATTTTTATTTTTTTTGTAAATAAAAATTTTATATATTACCTTGCCAAAGAAAAACACTTACGTGTCCAGATATACATGATAGAACGTGTCTAGATATACATGATAGTCGGTCAGTTGTTCTATCACTGTAGTGGAAACCAGAATGCATAAGCGTGACAATTGTTCACAGTTCCAAAACTTAAAGAAAAAAAAAATGACAATTGTCAACATACAACAACGGGACTTGCCACATGTTATGCCACTCTCGTGGAAACCAGAACAGGTGGTGGACTGGGTGCCCCGACATGAAACAGAGATTATCAGTCCTGAGCCTATCAAACCTAAACCAGATACTAGAATAGGCAAAATTTGCAAACATTTAGTCACTAACCCAAAGAGAAAAACCTATGAGAAGTTATGCATGCGACGAGCCAAGGCTTACATCTTGATGAAGTATGAAGGTGAAGGGATGACATCACGTCGATCATTGACTCTTCTCAGGCTTGCTTGACAAGAAACCATACAGGGAATCCAGACGTTTGCTGAAGAAACTCTGGTGGCGTTTTTGCTCAGCCAGGTCCCTCCTTATTTCAAAGATTAAAACCAGGTGGTTTTTTGTGAGTCTGTAGGAATCTGGAGCTAGGTGATTGTGGTCCTCTTGAGCTTGGTTCTTCTCCAAAGTGGAAAAAATGGATTCAAAGGCAACAACATAGCCTGTGACGGGGTCTTATTCCATGGAGGCAACATAATTGCACCCTGATTGGTCCTCCAGAGGTAAGGCTTCTCCTTCCAATATACATCCAGCAGAAACTAACTCTTGTAAAGGACTGGTGGTGCAGGTGGCGGGCAGGTGATCTAGGGTGTTTGAAGGAAGGAAAGTAAATAATTCCTCCCAATTGGGCATAAATTCTTCTTCCATCGTGGATCCCCCTTGGAGACTCTCAGTATTGGAAGGACGTGGTTGTTGATGAGCCTACGTAAACCAATTTTCCCTAGAGAATCCTAGATGATCCTCATCTAGAATTGGATCTCGAGAGGTAAGTCATGGGCCATGGTGTGGCCAAGGCTCTGAAGGAGCATGCGCATACCAGTTATGCCCCGAAGAGCCCTAATGGTCTCCACCTAGTGTGAGAACTCGAGAGGTAGGCTTTGGGCGGTTGTGTTGTCCAAACTTGTTGTAGTAGGTTGGCCCTCGATGGGGCTTGCCTTGTTCTCATGGCATGGTTGTGCAAGGTACCAGGAAAGCAAAAAAACCAACTGAGCAATCTGAGTCTCGAAACAGGATTAGCCAAATGATGTTGGACTTTGGGCCCAAGTGCCCCATATAACACTTCCCGCACAGTGAAAATACTAGGAGGACAGAGGCATTAATGGATCTGGTAGCCATTAGTGTAGGTGTGATGGAAATATAAAAGATCATACTGAAGCCGAGGAGCCGAGCCCAGGCTTCCATTAAGGCTTGATGCACTAAGGCTTGGCTCTTATGCATGAGAACCATCACGGCTGGACAGGGAGGGAGGGTGGCGGTTAGAGGATTTAACTGCCCTCGTGATCACCCCATCCAACATTGTGTGGCGCCCATGTGTCACCCCATCCGGGGATGGTTAAGTTTGACATTCATGCATCCTTATAGTATAGTAAAAAAATGTTGAATTAGAGATTTTGAGACTTGTATTAATTATGGGAATATAAAAAAATATGACCAAATTACAACTAAGAGGAAATTAAAATATCACAAAGATTTTATAAATGTTAATTGAGCTTATCATAACTATTTTTAATTATTCATTATAAACTTATGAACAAAAACAATATTCTCAAAATGAGGATCTACTTTCAAGTAAACTAGTTTGTAAAATTGTGACACAAAGTAAGGTTGAAGATTAATATAAGTTACTTTTAACTTTCCCAAACTTTAAATAATAACATAAGACATATATTTACCCATTTTTATAACTTATTTACTTTCCAAGGCGTCTTAACTACGAAAACATGATAAACTTGGTATTTTCATTTTTATCGTGTTCAAATATAAAAATGACAACATAATAACTTAATTAGACTTGTTGTAATCTAACCTATTTAAATCTATCATTTGTATTATATACAATTAATACATCAAAACATTTCTAAAAGGAAGGTATAAGAAACTTTCCTGCTAATTTCACTTGTTTTAGACATGAGTACTTTATTTTAGATATATTCAAAAATAAAGTACTTAATTAAGAGTACTTTACTTTATGGAGAAAATTATATAACATGACCTAACATCAACATCAACATATAAATTAAGTACATCAAAAAAAAATGTTATATATATAATTGTTGTTATATACATATATGGTCAATAATACAAATAACTGTTATAACTACATATATAGTCATAGTCTTTCATGAGAAGCATGTTGTGGAGGAATATATGATGCACTCTACTCATCCGGGCGAGGTGGAGGAGGAGGAGGAGCATAAGCGCCATCACCACCCTTATCAACATCACCACTCAGAGAAGGAGGAGGAGGTACTGAAGAAAAATCACCATGATCACTTGCACCCTGATCAACATCACCACCCGGAGGATGAGGAGGAGGAGGTACCAAGCAAAAGTGCCATCATCACCACCCTGATCAACATCACCACCTAGAGGAGGATGAGGAGGTACTAAAGCAAAAGCGCCATCACCACTCTCATCATCATCAGTATTGGAGGACATGCCATCCCTCATCCCTACAAGTAACCTGGCATCTCCAACGATATGACGTATAACAGTCATCATATCGTGTGGCAAGTTCGTCCAGAGCTGGAAGAGATCAGGGTCATCCCTGATGTCTCACATTTAGAAAGGGCGGACTCTTGTGCCAACCAAAATTGCAATCAGTCTACCACACACCTCCATCATATATCTGATATTGGGCCTATGCCACATGACAGGTGGTATATGCGGATGAGGATTCTAACCCGCCGCAACCTCAGTCATCTCCTCATCCGCATCAAGTGGAGGGGAAGGAGGCATGTCCCCAACAAATGTGCCAACATTTGCAAAATATAACACAAGTTAATAGTTAGTGAACAATTTCATTAAATAATTTAATAAAATAGGGTGAAATCATGAAGGTGGGTTACACTTTTGCTTGTTTTATGACAAAAAAAACTGTATTTTCACAAGTTATTCAACTTACGACATATAAAAGTATTTTTTTTATTTAGAATTTAACTTTACAGTAAAAACAAAACTTGTGAAGAATTGTGTTAGCTTTCTAATGACTATTTTTCAAAAAAAATTTATCACGATTT
>JZKD02S2258376.1:1057274-1068032 GCA_000966675.3 Picea glauca | reverse complement strand
CTCTCGCAACCAAAAAAGTTTCTAACCGTCTGTCTTCGATGTGTGGATATTATATAAAACATCTTTCGGCCGAACTATTGTTCGGCCGAAATATGTTTCGGCCGAACAATCTTTCAGCCGAAAAATAGTTCGGCCGAAAAACTAATGTCGGAAAAAAAATATCCGGCCGACCAAATTTCTACACGCAACTCGAGGGCCCGGTTATGGCTCCGTTCGATTTGACGTTTATGTTTTCGGCCGAACAAAATTACATCTTTCGGCCGAAAATATTTTTTAGTTCGGCCGAAAAGTTGTTTTTCGAAAATTTGGAAACCCGATTGTCACGAAAGTGTAACCCACCTTCGTGATTTCACCCAATATGTTAAATAACATGCTAGAATAAAATTTATTTGAATTAAGACAATAAAATGAAAGTACAAGATTAATTTAAATCTTACCTCGATGATCTGGAGGCTCATCCGTTGTGAAGAGGATGTTGGTACATCCTCGTCAATCCATCTCTGCATAAGGGAACGACACCATCACGAACACATTGTAAATTCTAACCTTGTACAATGTCTATTGTAAACAGATATTCAGAAAAGAACATAAAAGATACAATGGAAAATACAAATATTACACAGAGATTTTTCCCCTAGAAACCCAAACCGAGAAAACCAGCATATATTATATTCATTCATTGTGTTACATTGTTTACAATACAATATACATATAGGAGCCAACGACATCCAAAACCCTAACCCAATGACCTGGATTAGTCCAAAACCCTAATTCCTTAACCGGAAATAGAAAACCATCGGCAAAAAACATGTGTCGAAAAAACCACCTAAATACATGACATGTTTCCCGAGGTAGGTGTCACGTTTCCCGAGGAAAAAAAATCGGGGGCTCCACCCCCCTCTAACCCCGCTACACTTTCAGCGCATATGCTCAAACACTACTACTCCTGCAAAGAATATAACACATACCCAACACACATGATCTTCCTCATTGGCTAATTGTTGAAATTCCTCCATGGAAATCCTAGCTAGAAAATTGGGCATGCCCTCTTAGGAATCATCTCGCCCCACATGTACATCTACACCTCAATCATCGGCCTAGGAGGTCGACAGACAAAACTAGGTCTCATCTCTGGAAACCTCTAAAAAAATAAACAAAATAACTCTGAAGCAAATGGGAAGTTCGCCCTCCCATCTATCATAGCACGAAATCTATCCAGTGCTATACAAAATTGCCTAAATAAAATGGCAGACCACCTAATAAGTCGTGGCCTCTGTACCAAATAATCAACATAATATAAAAGCATGCAACTAATGCGTTGACCATAACTAGTAAAGTTTGAAATGGTCGACAGAAACAGTGAGAGGCACCTAACGTCCTATGCACCAAACGAGGCAATCCATAATTGTCCACCAACCACCTGAAAATCACTAGGAGAAGGTATATCTTGCACAATATACCTGTGAGAGTAGGAAAGATGACTCTTAGTTGTTACACCGACTGAGACATCAGGAAACCAGGGAAAATCCTCCCCTCTCCTAGATAGCCCAGTGATAAAATAAATATCCTCCTCAGTGGGATGGTACCACTGATGAAGACCGACTCTGAATGTTTGTATGCATGTTGATGGGCATCCCATCAACGAATCATTTGTGCAAGAAAGGAGGAATTCTCCTTCAGGAATGTAGCCTCCGCATATTACTTTAGGAGGCTTACATTCCTCAAGAGGAGCCATGTAGTTGTAGTACTAGGCCGAGGGTACAAATCTCTCTCCCTCTCTCTAGCCTCCCACTCCTAAACCATATTGTATTGGTCCACTCTATATTGCTTCTCCTCCATGCGTTGATATCTCTACATAATTAACATATAAATTACATCAGCATCATACATCAAAACATAGTTTTTTTTTCAGTAAATGAGAAATTTATTTCAAAATATGAAAACATAAAAAAATTTCTAAAAAAAAAAAAAAACCTTCAGTGCACCTGCAAAACAGTAATGGGCCCATAGTACGCACACATATCTTACGCACCGCATGAAAAATATGATTTATTTTAGGGGGTGTGTAGTAATTATCAATGAACTGGTGCGCCCCATTGTATACAACGTACTGCGAAATCACGATGCGCCTAGATACCACAACACCTCAGTGTGTTCCATTCATCACGACACACCACTTAAAATACACTCATTTTAAATGGTGTATCGTATCCAATCTTGTGCACTGGTATGTTCCATATAATCCACGCACCGATTGAAAAACAAAATAATGTCCATGGTGTGTAGTTTATTGTGTATGCACTGGTGTGTTAACTATCAAGGAAGAATCGCTTTAAAAACTGTCTATTTTCAACAGTGCGTATATTTTTATGAACACACCGGTGCACTCACTATAAACAATGCACCGTTTAATGGAAATTGTTTATTTTCTATGGTGTGTCATTTATTATGAATGCACCAGTGTGTTCATTATAAACAACACACCGGTGCGTTTATTATGAACGCACCATCGAAAATAAAAATATTCCATTAAACGATGTGTATAGTTTTATGAGCGTACTGATGCGTTCAATATAAACAACACACCATTTAATGGAAACTATTTATTTTCAATGGTGCATCATTTATTATGAACACATTGGTACGTCATTTATAAGCATGCACCGGTGTATTATGTATTACAACGCACCAACGAAAATGATCTATACACTTTCGGTGCATGATCCAGGTGGATATTGGTGGCCACCCACCTATTCCACTTGGACCCCCACCATTGTTTCTTTCAGTTTTTCAGTTTCCTTAATTGTAGCACAATTTACTATTTTTGGTAGTTTTTTGGGTCTTGAACTTCTGGAGCCGTTTTGAGGCCCTAAATGACGTTTCTTGGGCATGGTCTGGTAGGTAAATATCATCATGATATTTTCTACCAACAATTGTAGTCCTGAGATAGATATTTCTAACGATGTATCATATGCGTCAAATGAAGATAGTATGTCAAAGTTATGATCTTGGGAAATTTATGTACCAATTTACCCCGACGGGGCCCATATTCTGGTGTTTCATCTCCTAGGGTTAGGTTTCTTGGATATTTAGGGTTTCCATTGTTTCTCAATAATAGATAGGCCTTCGAGCCTCATTGGAACACAGATTTCAGAGGCCTGTAGCCTCCACATCTCTTCTCAAAGATAAGCTACCAACACCCTAGCTAGTTTATTTCTATTTTGTCTGTAAACAAATTTCAGTTCTTTGATATTAATGAAATGAAGTGTTATTTTCATTGCATCTTTGTATTCATGGTTATTTGTGTATTATGTTGCGTTCCTGCATAAATCTGGATCAGTGCACCCTGTAAAATTTACAGTGTGCACCACGCAAGGTGCAAGTCGAACAGCTCGAACGCACCACGTAGAAAAAAAAATGAAAAACAATGCAAATTTTACTTAGTTTCACAATTTAATTTGGTAAAAATACAATGTAAAAAGAAACAAAGAATTTACCTAGACATTTTCTCGTCGAGGAGGCATGGTTGGGATGTAGTGAAAAAGACAAAAATTTCCCACCGTATGGTAAAATTGGAATCCCACGAACCAAGTAGTGAGCACCAAACAGAAACAAAGTAAGCAACGAAAGCACCAACTACAGTTTTCTTCAGTTGGGAAAAGGTGGCACCAGTTTTTGAGAGCTTCCCTGCACTAGAAATGGTAAAAATTGTTTTTTACTACCTTTTTTTTATTTACCCCTGTTCCGGTGCACTCGTGTTAAGCGCACCAGTGCTCACCGGTGCAAACAACAAACCATTATTTTTAAAAAACCTTGTTATGGTGCACTATTTTGGAACGCACCGGTGCTCCCAGAGGACCATAGTGCACTGTTATGCATTTTTAAAAGGAAAAACGCAAAGATTGTGCACCTGTTGTTGCGCATCGGTGCACCCGTTTTGTGCGCATTAGTGCTCGTGAGATTATTTTATATGATGTGCACCGTTGTTTTTTATTTTTTTTAAATAACTCTGCAACGGTGCACCATTGTCGATTAGCACCAATGTGTTGATTTTTGGTGGCGCACCACTACAAAAAACACAACGTTATTTAAAAAAAAAAACTTGCAACGGTGCACTAGTTTGGAACACACCGGTGAGCCCAATGGAAAACGATGCACCATTATGCATTTTTAAATGGAAAAACATGAAGACGGTTCACCTATTTGTTGCACATCGGTGCGCCCATTTCATACGCACCAGTGCTCGCTAGCTTCTTTTATATGATGTGCACCATTGTTTTCTATTTGTTTTAAATAACTCTGCAATGATGCACCATTGTCTATTAGCATTGGTGTGCTTATTTTTGGTGGCACATCGATGCGGTATATTCTTATAAATGCATCGTTAAAAAAACTTCCGCTAAAAAATCCACCTGCACACGTCCACTAGTGACCTTCGCTACAAACATATTTTTGGGCTATTTTTATAGGGGCTTCTGCAAAAACCTCCGCTATAGGGTCTTTTCCTTGTAGTGGATCCAAAATCTCACTGAGATCTTCATTTCTCCACCTCCTCCTTCTTCCTCATGAATATTATCTCATGGAATGTAAGAGGCCTCAATGGGAGAACAAAGCATAGAGTTATCCATAATTGCATAATGACATAACAACCAAACATACTTTTTCTTTAGGAAACAAAATGTGTGGGTACCACTGTAGAATAAATCAATGCACAATGTTGGATACATAGTGAATGTATATTCAATGATTCTAATGGTGTGGTATGGGGCATTGCTATCTTATGGAACCCAACTAAAATCACTCTAAACAGTTTTTATTCCAAAACCTAGACACTTACAACTAAATATCGAGTCATAGGGTCCAGCAAGGAAGGCATCATTACTAATGCCTATGGTCCGCAATTCCCCCCCAGAAAAAGATAATTTCATGCAAAAATATCAGGGCTCTAAGAAACTTGGTTGGTCAACATCGATGGATTCTTGGAGGGGACTTTAATATAATAGTCTCCTTGGAAGAAAAAAGAGGGGGAATTCAAAGATTGAATAAAAATAATGACAACTTTCAAAATCTCATAAAAGATTCGCATTTGATAGACATTGAAGCACAAAATGGAGTCTTCACGTGGTACAACAAGAGATCTGGAACTCATCAAGTATCTTGTCGGCTGGATCGATTCATGGTCTCAGAATTCCTCATGTTGGAATATTTTTTGCTCGAGGAAAGCATTCTATCCAAATCAGGTCAGATCATTGGCCTATCCAACTTTGGATTAAGACCACAAGTACATCTAAATACAAGCCTTTTCGGTTTGAAAATTTATAACTTACCCACCCATATTTTTGGGAGTTATCCATCAAATGGTGGTTGGAAGTAGAGGTAACTTTTGGAACCCTCATGTATAGATTTCAACAATGACTCAATAATTTCAAGCAGTCTTTGAGAGAATAGAATAAGAATGTGCTTGGAAACATATTCCAAGCTTAGAAATCAATTGAGCAACGATTGGAAGAGATTCAAAATGAATTCATTCACCACAGATCTAAAGATATCCTATGAGCATAGGAGGAGTTTCTTAAAAAACTATTGGAAGAAAGGCGACATCAAGATGAAATCCTCTGGCACCAGAAATCAAGAGTGCAATGGATTAAGGAAGGTGAAAAAAACACAAAGTTCTTTCACAGATCCATGATTCAGAGGTGGCACATAAATCACATCACCAAACTGGAGGATGATCAGGGCCAAGTACTAATGGATCATGAAGCAATGGAGGATGAGCTCGTCAACTGTTATTCAAACCTTCTCTCATAGCCAATCCAAGATAGAGCGCAGGCCATCAACAAAATTTCTTAGCATATACCTAATCTCATCTCCTCTGAACAAAATGAAGCACTCATTCGGCCTATCTCCATAGAGGAGGTAGATCAAGAGATGCTAGTGGGAAAATCCATAGGAACCGATGGTTTTACCACATACTTCTTTCACCATTGTTGGCTAATGGTTCATGTACAATTTTGGTCATTGCTGGAGGAATCTCGTTCCTCAGGAAAGGTTTTGACTGCCCTCAATGCTACCTTCCTCATGCTTATACCTAAAGAAGAATGGATGATCCACCCCAAACAATTATGTCCCATCACATTAAGTAATGTGATTTATAAAATCATAACAAAAATTATTGCACTAAGGCTCAACACAATTCTTCCCTTCATAATTTTCAAGGAGCAGTCAAGATATGTGGAGGGATGACAGATTCTGGACAACGTCATCTTGGCTCATGAGGTGATCCACTCCCTTAAGTCCTTAATAACTCTAGGTATTCTTATAAAAATTGACCTTTCAAAGGCCTTTTATCAAGTCTTGAGCTAACAATATATCCGCTCTATTCTCTCTTCTTTTGGATTTTGTAATGACTAGATAAATTGGATACTAAATCTCACTTCAACTCTCTTTTTTCGCAAATCTAGTTAATGGTGTGCCTTCAAAAACCTTTTCCCCTTATCTAGGTATCCGTCAAGGAGACCCCCTTTCCCCTTTCCTTTTTGTCATAATGGTTGAAGGGCTTAGCTGCTACATCAAAGTCTCCATCATAGATGACTCCCTACAAGGTATTCCCTTCCATGGTCTCCAACCAGCTACTTCACATAGTCAATTCATATATGATACTATGCTAATGGTTACACCCACAACAAGAGAAGAACAAAATATAAATCTCATCCTCTCGGATTTTAGTGAATCTTTAGGAACCTCTGTCAATCTAGAGAAATCACAGTTTTTTTTCTTTAACACCCCTCTTGCAATTCATAATCATATTTCTCGACTACTAGGCATCCCTCGGAGCTCCCTTATGTCCAATTATATTGGCATCATACTCTTTGAATCAATGGTTAGGAATATCACTTGGTCTTGTCTCTTAGACTCACTAGCCCAACGACTGAATTCCTGGACTTTCCAAACTCTTAATCTAGATGGTTGGTTAGCTCTAGTAAAATATGTCCTACAAGCAATCTGAACCTATCTATTCTTGGCCTTAGCAGCCCCCAAATCAGTTATCAATACCATTAGAAAAATTCAAATGAAATTTCTCTGGCAAGGACTCAAATATGACAGCAAGTGAGCCTCGATCAGCTCAGAAAAAATTTGAAGGCCAAAACTCAACGGTGGTCTTGGACTTCGAGATCCTGGTATGTTCAATGAAGTGATGGGTGCAAAAATATGGTGGAGGTGGCTGAAGCACCCAAAAGAGATCTGGGAATTATTATGGAAACAAAAATATGCTCCAAATATTGATGAGGTTCATCTCATAAGAATGATAGATCAAATTCAAGGGTCTAATATCTAGAATGCATCCTGGAGAAACTGTCCCCTCATTAAGGGACACACTTTCATGGAGCTTAGATATGGACGAGATACCAATTTCTAGTCAGACTCTTGGCAACAATTCCTTCTTCTTCAGTCCTTGGAAATTATTCATAATATCCAATCTCAAATGCCAAATAAAAACATGACTAAGTTTGTCGATGTTTGGAATGAAACCCCTCTAGAATTCCAATGGAGGGTCTGGAAAACCTTGCATGCAGATCTTAATCTTCTTGTTGACTAGAATTTGAACCCATGGAAGGAAATCACATCCCTGAGAAAGTTTCACTCAGAAGAAGGTAAATACATTCTACCTTGGGGACAATATATGACTGGCACCTTCACCATCAAAGAGGCCTATCATCTCAAAGCACAATTTCAACTACTTCCCAAGGATCCAATCCATCACATTATTTGGAAATCGAACCTTTGGCTGAAAGTCTCAGCCTTTCTTTGGATTCTAGCACAAAATTGTATCCTCATTGGGGACAACTTAAGGAAAAAAGGTTTTATCAGACCCTCAACTTGTCCTCTCTGTATACAGCAAAAGGAATCAATGGATCACTTAATGAACCAATGTCCTTTTAGTTTGGAACTCTAGGACAAGGTATGCATCATTATGAGAAAAACATATCGTTCAAGAGATAACATTATCCAATCTATAGAACGGTGGAGAAAATATGCCTATAAAAATCCTATCCTCAATAGGATTTGGCAGTTGATTCCAGTTTTTTTGGTCTGGAAACTATGGAAGGATGGTAATAGGTGAATCTTCCATTCCAATCCTTCCTCAACATATTTTGTTTGGTCCAAGAATTTTAGCAACATTTAAGTGACCGTGAGAGCACAACAATGGAATGTTGAGGATCTAAATTGTGATCCCACTAAGAGTATTATTCTTTCCAAGTGGAATCTAAACATCAATCCCTCTGCTTCTCCTTCTAGTTCCATTCTTAAAACAATGGCCTTGCAAAGCCCCAACATTTGGGAATGCCCCCCTCCAGGTTTCTTCAAGATGAACTTTCATGGGGATTCTAAGGGCAACCCAAGACCTTCAGGCTTTAGGGTGGTAATAAGAAACAACGATGGCATTATCAGTCACATTTTGGTTGTAAACTTGGGCTTTGATACCAATAATTCAACAAATTTATGGGGCCTAATTCATGGCATTCATCTAGCTTCTCTCTTAGGCTTAAATCATCTCATCATAGAGGGAGACTCTCAACTCATTATTTCTCTTGTTACTAGAACCATCCATGGCTATGACCCATCCAAATTGTCTCCTAGTTGACGCCTCCTCATCTCACTTGAACTCCTTAAGTCCCTTCTTCATCTTGGCCTCATCCTTATCCCTTCTCATGTTCACAGAGAAACAAACAAAAGTGGTTGAAAAACTTTCTAATGAAGGGGTCATATTATCAGGTGTTGACATCCTGCTTGATGCCAATTCTTTCCCAGTTCCACCCATTTTCCAACAATTCTTAGCCCCAGTAGACTCAGATCGCAACTCCTTGGATGGGGTGCCACATGCATGACCATGCACATAAATCCATCCCCTACTTGGCGCCTCTCCTCCTGGATTCCCTTCATGAGGATGTATTCAATGCAAGGCATTGTTGATGGGAGTTCTCACCCCATGCAAATCTAGGTTCACTGGTTCAGGATGTTTTCGATATTAAGGAGGAAGCGTACCACAGAGGACAATGTCGCCTCCGATGTAAATTCTCATTTAATGAACTGGAACACGATTATTTATATACGTCTTTCCAATTCTCTCGTCATGTTTCTATTTTGGGCTCTATTGGTGTGTTTGGCTTCTCCTCTTGGGAAATACAAATGTACTCAGCTCTAGTTTATTTTTCCCCACCTACAGCTCTGTGCCCTCGACATTGGAATCGTGCCTCGTGAGCGTGGTCACTCTCGCATAGTCCCAGACTATCTCTTCTACCTTTTCGGCTGAAGTAGAAATGTTGGTGTCCGTGACAATGAGCCACACCATTCTCCTCCTCAAGACACTCATTTTGATGAGACATCGGACCTAGATACCATCATGGAAGAGGAAAATTGGGGTTGTCCATTCATTGAGGAATCTTCGTCGACTCCATTTCCTGGGAATGTGGATTGCTCGTCCACAGCCATTCTGATGCCAAGTAGGTTGTCAGAAGACTTAGCAACACATACAGAGGTATCGCACCCAACTTATCCAACCAACCCACCAGAAGGCCATTGGGGCTATCCCATTATTGAGGAGATACCTTCTCTCATTCAACTTCAAGATATCATTCCTACCCAGGAGGAGCTCCCAGATTCCACCGTGCCTAATCTCTTAGAGGAACATCTCAATTTGATCATGGACATCCACAGAGATACAACAGATCTGATGTTTCGTCGAGAATTCATAAACTGTTTGTTGGATCTACTATTTGAGGCACTCTCAGGAAAACCAACTTCCAGCAGAATTCAAGTTTGTCGTCAACCCTTCAGTATTACTCTTGCCTAGAACCGGCCCACTCATGGAGAAGAGAGAAACGAAACTCCTGGTGCATGAACTATTAAGTTTTTGTTATAGTTTAAGATTTGTTCAATTATGTAGGACAACTTTTAAGAGGCTTTTGAGCCCTCTATGTATATGCAGTTGTATTTTTCTCAGCATAGATATAGCTACAGAGACATTTTAGTATACTTTTTCAAGAGCTTGGAGTCGGCATTGATTTCCTATTTTTGACGGGCCGACCTCTAGGTTCCTTAGGATGTGTAAGTTTTTCAATTTTTGAAGGAAATACAAATTTTAATTTACAAATTTTAATTTACAAATTTTAATTTACAAATTTCTTTATAAGTGATTATGTAATGTAACAAAGTGATATGTTTGACCTGGATATTTTCTTAATAATTGATTGGTGAATACATGATAATGACAATGCGATGCTCACTAGACACTTATTTGCGAGATAGTGTGAAGTGTGTCTTGAATATTTTATTCTTAATAATTGACATTAAGTTTTGTGTTTTAATATGTTTGTATGTGTGAGATTTGGATATAGTGATTTATTGCAACTTAAGTAAGTATTATACAATTTGAGAGATTTGATATATATACCTTTATAAACTTTAATATCTTTCATAATAAATGGTTATTGTAATATTTATGTATAAATATAATTATTTAATGCAATGTAAATATCATTTTGTAAATATGATCATGTTTAAGTGGTATGAATATTTTATTTTATTTTTATGTTTTTAATATGTAAAACTTTATAAAAATAATGTTTTGGTTTAGTGTGAGTTATATTAAAGTTATATTTAATATATATAATTATTAAATTTATGGAATTAATTTTCATTTTATTATTTTCACTGAAATTAAAAATTGATTTTTTATACATAAATAATTCAAATTTT
>JZKD02S2258376.1:1029180-1046845 GCA_000966675.3 Picea glauca | reverse complement strand
TCCTCCAACTCTAAATCCTCTTGCAATGATTTTGTAGTGATCCTGTATGTCTTTCACCACACACTGTGACTTAACAAATTCAACTTTTAGATCTTGATTTGCAATGGTGGATACAGAAATTAAATTCTTCTTTATGCCTGGCACATACATTACATTATGGATTTGTTTCACCTCACTAGTAGGTAAAGTCACAAATACATCTCCATACCCTTTAATTTCATGTGACCTATCGTCTCCTAGATAGATCTTACGAACATCATTAATGTTTTCATGATATGTATCAAACCAATTCCTATTAAATGACATATGAATTGAAGCACCAGAATCAATAAACCAGGCATTAGCATCATCAGTGTCTGTTGATAAAGCAGCATCAGAAACAAACAACTTGAGATTTTTGAAATCATCACATACTCTGGCACCTTTATCAACAAAATTTCCTGAATGTTTGTTATATTTGGACTCATTAAACTTCATCCTCCTACAATCTTTAGCATAATGTCCAAACTTACCACAGTAGTAGCATCCTTCATTCTTCTTCACATTTGCGTTTGTGCTTGGTGGTGCCCTGCCATTATCTAGTTTTGAATGTGGTCTTCCTTTTTTATTTCTCCTCCATGACTTTCCTTTGTAGGGTTGTTTCCCTTTCGCCACCAATGTCAGATCTGAATTGTGAGATCTTCCATTGAGATTCTTTCTGCGCTCCTCCTCTTGCAGAAGAATACCTATCAATTCATCAAAAGTAGGGGCCTTTTCCCTAGCTGCAAGACCAATAATGAACATTTGATATTCATCCAACATACCATTTAATGTAACAGTGACCAGGTCAGTACTAGAAATATTTTCACCAATATCTCCTAGCTTATCTTTCAAATCTTTGATTCTAGAAAGAAAGTTACTAATATTTTCATTCTCCTCCATCTTAATTGAAAGGATCTTACCCCTCAAAAATAATACACGATTTTTGTTCGTCGTCTCATACAAACCTTTAAGTGTCTCCCAAGTTTCATGGGATGTTTTGCATTCCCTAATGTGTGGGATGATATTGTCCTTGATAGACATCCTCAATAGCACCTTCGCTTTAGTCTCTCGTCGCTCCCTCTTGAACTGAGGCTACCAGGGCTACTGGTTTTGCTTCGTCTCCACATGCAATCGACCAAACATTGTATCCTTCCTTCAACGTCTGCAATTTAAACTTCCAATTGACATAATTTTCTCCATCTAACTTATTTGATTCATTTATATATGAATCTGCCATGATATTTGTCATCTTTAAAAAACACTAAAATCACTTTAAAATGATCTAGGCCTGTTAGAACCCAATGTAGAAACTCTATACCAATCAATAATTAAAATTGTGACCCCAATCACAATATCGTCTCATCTTCACAAGATAAACATGTTGAACCCTTACAAATAAACACACCTTTTAGATTAACACACTACCACCATTATATTCTTCAATAAATGATATGTTAAAATTAACTTTCCATTCACTTAAATCCAACACCAAAATTACCACCACTATAAAACAAAATTACTTTCTACTTCCAAAATTCCCACAACCACTTTTATTTTCTTACATCTTCCAAAATTCACACAACCACTTTTATTTTCTTAAGTCTTCCAAAATTCAACCATTAAAAAAAAACTTATCTCATCCTTTACACAATACAAAGCACTTCTTTCACCAAATCTTCCAATATTCACCCATAAAAGGATAAAAACTTCCTTTTTACTGAAATTTTCCATCCATTCGAAAATATCTTCCAACCATTCAAAAAATATGTAAAAAATAAAATTATTTTTACTGACATTTACCAGCTTATACCTTCACCTTCACAGCCTCTTAAAAAATTGAATGCCTGGACTCCAATAGCCCCAAAAATCCACGACTCGCCCTCGGACACGGAGCAGCAAATAATCTGATTGACTGAACCTCCTTCACGCTTCACGTTTAGAGCAGCAAATAATCTGATTGACTGAACCTCCTTCACCTTTAGAGCAGACAAGAACCTCCTTCGCAAACTCTGTCTCACGGCCCTCTGTCTCACGACAAACAATAGTGACGACTCTCAACATTCTTTTGGCTCTTACGACACTCACAACTCTCAAACCTAACTGCTCTTTAACATAGGTCAACACACCTCACAGTGCTTACAATTCTTGTCTATTGCAAAACAGCTTGTCTATTGCATTAGAGGCATGAGTATTTATACAGTGGTGGGATGAGCTCCATCGTTGATTAGTTTCAAGATCAATAACTGCAATTGCTTTGTCCATATGTTTCTAGTTCTTTCAAGAGTTTACCAAAATTAGTGCAGTCGGTGCATTTATCGCAAGCTTAACTCTATCAACTACTGAACTGGTTGTTTAATTAATTTCTAACAATTTCAAGACCCGGACACCACCATTTCCCTCCCTCATTAGCTTGCGATCCCGTCCAGCAATTTATCCTCTTTACGAGCTAGTTCTTACACCATACGATCTCATTGCACATCCAACGATCCCCCGTTATCTGCAATCTGGTTAAAACTCAATTGCAAATCCGTAGCAAGAACCATTACGATCTCCTCGTGGCACTCAACTACGATCTGTGATACCATTCTCCGCGATCTCAAGAAACTCATCAGTGATTTGGTGATATCTCACTTCGCGATCTCATGGAAACTTCCCTCTTTTTATGCCATCTCTTTACGAGTTGGATTCCACCTTTTCCTTTACGAGTTGGCGAGCTCCTCTCTATTCTTGTTGGCACTATCACTAATTTTATGGATTTTCTCTCCGACCTAGTGCCCCTTATTCGCATAGATCTTATGGCATTTTCAACAAACACGACAAATTGCAAACCTTGCAACAAGGCCAAATATTGAGAGTGTAATTCAAAAGAAGTCGGTAGCTTGACAATGAAGTAGAGTTTTGACAATGAAGTAGAGTTAATTGAGAAATGATATGAACATATAAATTAATATGAGATAGGAAAGAAAGAATCAAAAATTATTCACACGAATGCAAGAATTATCCTGAAACGTCTGTATTCAAATCATTGTGTGCAATATCTACTAATGATTAGTAGAGATGGGGATGAGACAATATAAGACAAGGGAAATAGCTGAAAAAAGTTAGTCCCTGCCATCATAGTAAGCTCCAACTTACAAGGATAACCATCAAATCACCAATAATGCTTAAGATAAAAGACAATACACTGAGGAGTTTGAGAGAAAAGATAGAGTAGAGACATGCTAAATCATCGAAGACAGTCTTGAATTATGAGCATTTTCCCAGCCTTTTATTAGTGGGGTCGTGTCGTTGTCCTAGATGCCATGTTGTCTCACCCTCTTCTGCCCCTCTCTTCGGTTTGGTTGTCATGCCATGTTGTCTCACCCTCTTCTGCCCCTCTCTTCGGTTTGGTTGTCATCACTGTAGCGACTACACTTATTACTTGAGAAACGAAAACCCCAACACCTGTTGCATCGTCTGAATTTCTTAATCCATATTAAGTCTATAATTCTCTTCTATGACTTGGTACTTATCTAATCTGCATATAGAAACTGCTTTGCATGGACAATTATCACCAAGGTTTTCACCCATGTCCCCAAGAACCTGGAAAGATTGGAAGTTTCAATAATGTTGTCCAAATCAGTAGGTGTTGTCATTTAGAGAAAAATATACAAGATAGAGGATATATGCAAGGATTTGTAGACTCCTCAGACACAGGTAGCAGTTCTCTTTGCTCTCATGTATCTATTTTGGGCGTTGTCTAATGATTAATTAAAACGTTTGATTTTAGATTGGAATTCGTTAAGTCATCATGGATTTCTTTATAACCGTTGTTGATTTTTCATTTTTAGTTTTGATAAGTTGGACCTGATAAATCCTTATTAATCTTTGATCATTGTGTGTGTATCGAGTGATGATTAATTTTTGGCGACTTTAATAAAAAGATATTGAGGAGGCCTGGTCCAGATTTATGTGGAGACAGATTATAACTTCCCAATTTCATAGAATCAACCCTTATGAACTAATGATAATATTGATATATATTATAATTGAATTAAATACAAGTACATTTTCATAAATATTTAAAAGATTAATTGATTGGCAGATATGTTTTTTCCATAAATTTTAGAATTCTGAAATTATGCTTTTCCATGTTTTGTGGAGTCGAAATCACAATCCCTATTCCTCCACGAAGGATTACCTCAGCTCTGAAATCTCAAGCTTAAACTAACGAGAAGGAACGAAGCAAGCAATACGGGAGCATAAGCATTAAAAAATAAACATTTATGCCATATAAACCACCCTTCTTTCTGCAACGAAATTCAAAACTAAAACTCTAGCACTAGTTTCGATATAACAGTAGAGAGCAGACTATGTCCTGATATACAGTAATAAAAAAAGAAAATGGAATCATGATATACAACAATAACAATTAGAAGTAGTTTCTGTGTAAGGTAGATTGCAAACTGTCACACAGAATGAGCACTGAAGCAAACGGGCGCTTCTTTCGAGTAACTATGGTCCTCGAAGCATGCGCTCATTTGTCGAGTAACTGTGGTTGCAAGTTCATGGAAGAACCACATGGAGAGAGGAAAACATATGGCAGGTGGAGCGTATGGCTAGAGACCTTCGAATATGAACCATCTAGATCAATCACAAGACTCCCCACAATCGAAACTCTGCCATTCAAGGCACTAGCCGAATATGTTGGTATTTCTTGTCTTCTGTAAATCTGCCTTCAGATGTATCTCATGATGTTTGACATGTTCTCTATGATCTTGGGTTGTTTTGGTTCGAATCTAGTTGTTTTCAGTTTCTCGCATTTTTTTCACAGGTCTTGGTCGGACTGTTCTGTGTTATTCATCGTTTATGTCTTCGTCCACGAAGGAGGCCGAGGGTTTCAGGTCGCTGGATGTAGCCAGAAGAGTCATATTTTCGAGGTTATTATCATTCTCATTCTCCTCAACTCATTCTCATTGAAGGGATTATTAATGATGTTATTATCAGCAGCGTCGACATCATGCAGGCCTCCACCTAGACCTAATTGTGGTGACTCGGTCAGTACTCATCCTATGTTGCGCTCACTTAAAATAGTGATGTATGAAGAAATAGCAGAGCACAACACAGAAATAATAACAATTCATTAATCTCTGTCATTTTTGGCTAAGCATATGATCTGCACTGCAAGGTCAAACAAATCTGTGTCATTTTTTTTGCATTAATCTCTATCATTTTCGGCTGAGCATATGATTTGCATCTATAGTTAGGTGCTTATGTAGCTTGCTAAAGCCATGTATTTTACCACTTCACTATTCCTGGAGTCATTGCAAGTCATCTTAAAAAATTAAAGTACAACAATACCGGTAACTGTTGCTAATTCCCTGGTTGGGCGTATTATTTAGTAAATGGTCACATTACGGACATAGTGGACTGTCAACAATTCATAGAATTTCATATTTAAGCCGTAGGTGTTGTCTAGTTTTTCTTATGTCAGTTTATGTGCTTTGTCTAAGAAAAATATAGATGTGTCGATACTTAGTTTATCAGCATTTTGTACTTCATTTTTCGCAGTTAATAACATTCTAACTTCAAAGCAAAATGGAACCAATTTTTTTCTTAATCCTGGTAGTCTATTTCGTTGAGAACCAATATGAATGTAATTTTGTGATGCACACTTTGACATATATATTGTATAACAAAACTTGGTTTCCTATATTTCGCCATATTATTTTGGGTCCTTATTCCTCCTGTACATCATGGGGCTTGTGACTATGGACTTGTGGTGTATCCCCATGAAAAGTGCATAACGAAAAAAAAAAATAGATAATGAAAATAATTGTGCCAGATAATTCTAATAAATAGGAAATCATGGTCAATAAGACCACTCACTACCTTACAAATTGAATAGGCACAACTTTGCATTATGAAAACCCTATTCAATATGTTCCAAAGTACATGAAAATAATGAGAATAAATTAGCTAAATTTCTTTCATTCATCGCAAGCATTCGTAGAAAATTGCAAGGTACACATCTAGGTTTTTGTTAGTAGCCTTGAAAGATGCAATTCAGAGCATATACTCTCTGCAACACAATATACAAAATAGGGGTCTAAGAAAGAAGCTTAATCGAATGTAAAATAAAAATAAATGTCATTTTCGGCTGAGCATATGATTTGCACTGCAAGGTCAAACAATTGCGATCTTAATAATTTATAGCTTTCATGTGATAAAAAATTTAAAACATGAATTATTGAAAATAATATGTAATGTTAAAATTCATGTTTTAAATTTTTTTTGAAGGCCATGTCACTATTACCTTCTAKTGAGAATGATGTTGGTGGTGACCTTCTGCTTGTRTCTCCATCTTGCATCTATAGAAGTCTGCAGGCATTAGAAGAAGTGGATGCTAAGGAATCAAAGGAAATGGGTGTTTCTTGGAAGAAGCCAAGAGGAAAATATTTTTACGCTCTCGAATAAATGAGCTTCGACCCTCTCCGTTATTAAGGTGAATTTCTTAAGTATCTAAAACTCAATCGAAACCCGAGTGAATTTGTTTCTTCAATACTAACAGAAAGCATTTATAGAGAATCCAAAGGCGTTGCAGAAGGAAATCGTGGCAGTGCAGAATAAGGTGGCGAGAGTTAGTGTCGTGGAAAGTTAGCATGGTGGAAAGAAGTTCGCATGACATAACCCTTGGCTAGACTGCACTGCAAAATTTTCATAATGGTGGAAAGAAGTTTGCATGACATAACCCTTGGCTAGAATGTAAAGCAAAATTGTCAGTCTATAGTATTGTGAGGGCCTGCAAAATGATGACTGCAGGATGTGGCAATCAGGACATTAATACAAACCTAGGGAATTAATGACGAATGCATAATTCATCCAATAGGATAATTTATTTTATTTTACTTTTTTAATTAATTTAAAAGTATGACAGTTAGGGCAAAGCTTTTTCCTTCTACCATGGGCTAATTATTCCCATCAATTTTTTTTTTTTAACATAAATCGTTATTTTTTATTTAAGGATAAAAGGTTGGGCCGAAGCCTAATCAACCCCTATTACAATTTCTTTCCAGTAAAAAAACGGATGGGCCTTTACCATGATCTTACATGGGCCTTTACCATGATCTTACATACCTGGGAGACTTCTTTGTTATGGAATAGGGTACCAAACGGGGGTTTCATCATTCTTTGAGAGCTCTCCTTGGGCTGGGCTAATAGGCATCCCATATTTTCCCTTTTGCCAGCTTCCTTGTTTAGATTTCGAAGGATGTGGTAGAAGGAGATGGAGGTGAAGTTCTACATTACTTTACGTAGTCTCTGTAGAGTCTTGTTGAGCGCCGGGTTGTTGAAGTAGTCGTCTGTATTTAGAATTTTTATTAGGATTTTCGAATCCCTGAAAACTTGAATGTCTTTTTCGTCGCTCCCTTGAGCAAGTTGGCAAGCTTTGAGTAGTCCTAGAATTTTTGCCTGATTATTATTGCTCTGCCCCAGGCCCCAGCTGAAACTGTCTTTTCTTTGATCGTCAGGGGGGTAGATTACCCCCCTGCTCCTGATGTCCCTGTGTTTCCTTTGGAAGCTTCGTCAAAGAATATCGTAGCTTTGCCCTGATTCTTCCACCACTTTTGAAAGTCCTGTTCAGGGGTCCGAAGCTGCCACTCTGGGTCGAAACAAGGTCGAGGGGTGTTCTTTTTCTTACTTACTCTCTTCAAAGGCGCACCAAGTCAACTGATCTCTTATGGGAGGAGAACGATATATGTCTTGTGAGGCTGATTCTCCATAGTTTCCAGTAGCAGTGCTTTGGATTTGGCAACCATGACTGTGGGTGGTCGCAAATAGTTATTGAAAGTGGCTTCATTCCTTGCTAACCACACTTCCCAGGAAATGTATTTTGGTATGGCATACCAGATTTTGGCCCACATGGTTTTTCTCTTCAACGCATGAGGAGAACGCCCTTTCCAAGAGGTGAATACATTAACAACAGTGAGTTGTGATGGGGTTTGTGCATTGAGCCTGTGCATAGCCTGTGTCCAGACTTCTTGAGTGAATGGGAAGTCAATAAACAAGTGATCCGACGTTTCTTGTGCTGAGCAGCGGAGTGGGAATCTATGGGGCTCAATGATACCTCATTTTGCTAGGTTGTCTCCTGCCAGAACCCTTTGATGCATGAGCAACACCCAGCAGAAGAAATTTATCTTTGGGAGACCAAAGGGGTCCCAGACATGTTGCCACAGTGTGGAAGTGTGGATCTGTGAATGCTGAGCTTGGAGTGTTGTGAATCCTTGCTTGGAAGTGTATGCCTCGCTCGGCTCCCATCCCCATTTGTCCCTTGAGCGCAGGTGCAGAGGCGTCATTCCTGAGATCACGGCAAGGAGGGGATTGAATTGAGGTTGCATCCTATTTGGGGGGCGTGAGATAGCCCAGGTGAGCCAGTTCCCATCTGCATCTCATGATGAAATGTTTTCCAGCTTGTGGATGCCCTGTTGAATGAGCCAAGCACGTAGATCAACGATTTCTGGGACGAATTTGAGGGGTTGGAGGCCCATGATTTTGTCCTCCCACAACTAGGTTCTTCTCCCATTTCCAGGGATTCTATACAAGTGATCTTTAAAAAACTCCCAGTCGCGGGTGCAGAGCTTCCAAAGTGTGGTTCCTTTGCAGGACGCTCCTTCATCCATATTGTTCAATGACATCCCATGCAAATATTTTTTAATGAGAACTTGGCTCATTGGATGTCGTTGGTTTGAAAAGATTTTCCATAAGATCTTTCCTCCCAATGCCATATTGGCCAATCCGAGATCCCTTACCTGAAGACCACCTTCTAGTAAAGATCTTTTCACAATATCCCAGCTTACCAAGTGAATTTTTTTTTGGTTTCCCTTTCCTCCTTGCCACATGAAGTTTCGTATCATCTTTGAGAGTTGTTCGGTGATCGATTTTGGGGCCAAGAGGAAGGAGGCCTCGTAAATTGGAAGGGACGAGAGAACAAATTTTACCAGAATGAGCTTCCCGGCTGTGGTAAGCCACTGACCGCCCCAAGCAGACATTTTTGCCTTAATTTTGCTGAGTATTTCCAGCCAGTGGGGGGCCTTGCTGATTCCCAGGGTTAATGGTAGTCCTAAGTACTTGATTTTATCCCATAAGGCGTAGCCCGTGAACCCTAGGGTTTGAGAGATCCAATGAATCGATTGCTAATCAACTTCCCTTCCATACACTGCACTTTTCCTCTTATTGACCAGTGCTCCTGAAACTCTGCAGAAGATTTGAATAAGTTCATTAAAATCCCTTGCAATTTGAAGGGAAGCACCTCCCAGAAGTAGAGAGTCATCGACGAACAAGGCATGGTTTATTGGCTCGGTTCCTCTCGTCATCCTGATGCCTGGAATTGTCCCAATTAACTTCTTTCTTGTCATCTTTCGACTTAGAGAATCTGCCATCAATATGTACAGGCAGGGGGACAGTGGACAACCTTGCCTTATGCCCCTCATTGCTTTGAAGTAGTTTAACAGCCTACGGTTTACTAAGGGGGCGATCTATGGCTCTCCTATGCAAGCTTTAATCAATCTTATAAAATCAGCGTTGAATCCAAAGGCGGAAAGAACTTGGAGGAGAAAAGAGTGCCTTACCCGATCGAAGGCATTTGCCATGTCCAACTTGATAAGCATTCCTTGTTGATGATGTTGGTGGCTGGAATGAATGGTTTCCTGCACTAGAATCATGTTATCTAGAATGTGCTTGCCTTTAAAAAACTCTCCTTGGTTAGGGGAGATGAGTTTTTCTAGCAGTGGCTTGATTCTGTTCGCAAGGAGTTTGGAGAGTATTTTGTAGGAAGCGTTGCATAACGAGATTGGCCTGAAACAATCAAATGTCACCAGGTTTGCTTCTTTTGGAATTAGAGCAAGGAACGTGGAGTTTGTGCTTCCTCCCACTTTGCCTTTTTGGAGGAATATTTTGATCATTCGAAACAGATCAGCTTTAATAATGTCCCAGCAAGTTCTGTAGAAGTGCATGGTGAACCCGTCAAGTCCTGGAGCTTTGTCTGGCTCCATCTTCCAGATGAAATTACTGATTTCATCTTTAGTGAAGGGCTTCCAGAGGCTTGAGCTATCTTCCTCGTTTACCAATCTTGGGACGTGAGTGAGGAAATATGAAAATTCCTCCTTAGTATGCACTCCTTAATATTTGTACAACTGTTGGAAATGAGAGGTGGCAGCCTCTTTTAATTGGGTTATTCCTTTATAGACAGCCCCATCAAGGGAGGTTATCTCTGCTATGTGATTTCTAGAGAGGCGAGCTCAAATTTGCTTGTGGAAGAATGCCAAATTTTTGTCACCGAACTCGAGCCATAGGTTACGAGATTTGAGTCTTAGGGACTCTTCCTCTACTCTAAATGAGCGGAGAGTGATGAGTTGGGATTCTTGCTCTTTCTGAATTGTAGAGTAGGTAATGTCTTTATGCTCCAGGTCCAATTGCAGATCTAGCAACTAATTGGTGGTCTGTTTTCTAAGACTAGTGAGGGAATCTGTCGACCTTTTTATCCATGCTTTCAACACTGTTTTTCTAGCTTTAAGTTTCTGTTGCCACACATAGTTGGGCGATCCATTAACATAAATGGACCAAGATTTTGATACTGTGTCCATGAAGCCTTCCCTATCTGCCCAGAGGAGGTTGAACCAGAAGGGGATGGGTCCCATTTTTTCCTCGTCTTCAAACAACAGAAGAATGGGTTTATGATCTGAAGTCAGTTTTGGCAAATTTTTTGTGGAAATAATCTTATTTACAGAGAGGAAGGTGCTTTGTAGAAAAAATCTATCCAGACGGGTTGAAATGTGCTCCGTCCCAGCTCTATTGTTAGACCAAGTGTAGAGTCCTTTTTTTGGCTTAAAGTCCAGTAGATCCCATTGTTGAATTAAGTCTTCCACGAAGGGGAGAAATTGGTCCCTGCTATTTATGCCTCCTCTTTTTTCCTTTGTCTCCAAAATTAGGTTGAAGTCTCCGGCTAGAATTATATTCTTGGGATAGTAAGCCTCTAGAAAGTCAGACAGAGTTTTCCAATAGTCTTTCTTTTTTGCATAGAGAACTGAAACATAAAGGTTAAAGAGCGCAAAGGCAATCTTACTTGCAAGGTGTCGGAGTTCGGTATAGATCCAATGTTCCGTGTCAAAGGAGATTTCAAGGTGGAATTTGTCTTCCTCCTAGAGAGTGGCGAGCCCGCCACAAGTGCCTTGCACTTACTTCTTTTTCAGCTTTTGTTTTCCATTTCTCTTTGTTGAGATCGAGAAGGGCATCCCCTTATATTTTAGTCTCTTGGAGCATGAGGATCTCGGGTGTTTCTGATTTCAGAAGGTTCTTCATCGATTCATCTTTTAAGGGGTTCTCTAGGCCTCTATAGTTCCAAAAGACTAATCACATTATTTACTAGCAGAGGGGGGAGAAGACCCTCCCTTGGGAGGCCTATTTCTAGTATTTATGCCAATGGACATCTCTATCATGGGTTGGTTGCCTTGCATAATTTGTCTTTCAACCTCTTCTTCCCTTGCCTCTCTATGGGATTTCCTCCCGTCTCTTTTCAATGGCCTCTCAAATGTCTCATCTTCCAAGGATCCTGAGATCTCTGGAGACTTCTTCCTTGTCATCTCTACGTAGGAAGGAGGGCTAGGGACTCCTCCTAATGATCTGGCTTGTAGAGGGGCTGATTCTTCCGGGCTTTTATCTTTTACAATAGGAGTGGGTTGTTGTCCGACCTCTTCAACTGTTGGAGCTGGGAATGGTTCTTCTGGGGTGTTGAGTATTTCAAAGGGATTGTTTGTTGTCTTTACTCTTGGAGGCACTAAGCTTCCCTCCCCTTGTAACTGAACCAAGGGAGGTGTTCCATTCCCCGAGGGTGAATCTTTCCTTTTGGATCTATTGTTATGTTTAGCTGGAGCTTCTTTCTGGACTTGAGTCCATTGATCTCCCTTTGAGTTATCGTCCTCCTCCTCTGCTTTATTTTTGCAATGCCAAGCGAAGTTCCCGTAGCCATGGAAATGCTGGAATTTAAACGGTAGTTGCGCGTAGTCTAGCACTTGAATGTAGGACCAATCAACCACCGTGAGATTTATTGCTTCGGGGAGGCCTTCCTCCAGGTCTACTTCTACACAGATCCTCACACAAGAGTATTGATCCCTCCTTTCGGCGCTATCTATATATTTACCGAGCTTATTGCCTATGGCTTCTAGAGATTTGGGGTTCCAGCAGTGCAAAGGTAAATGAGGCAGGCGTACCCAAACAAGAATAGTCGAGGGAACATCCTAAGTTGGATCAAAATCCGGGGTCCATTGGTTCAAGTACAGACCCTGGGGCCCCATAAAATACGGGCCATTTCTGAAGATGAGATTCTTGTCCTCTACCGAATCGAAGGCGAAGACAAAGAAGCCTTTGCCAACTAAGTAGCTTCTGATTCCTTCTTTGACCAACAATATCCAGTTTTTTTTCACCCATGTGTCAACTGCTGTGGGTGATGGCCATAGCGCGGTGAACAGTCCTATTATCCCTCGTTTAGCAAGATTCAAATCTAATCTACAGGGTTCTTCGGTCGGCAAGGCAATCGTGGGAATGGTTTCCAGCTTTTTAATAAAGTTCGGTTGTTGTTCACTGGAAGGGCACTTGATGCAGGTTGCTACCAGATTCCTAAACGTGATCAACTCGAGGGGAAGGGGAGGGGCGGCCTTGGGGCCCCCTCCAAGGGCCATGGCGATGATGCAAATATCGATGGTGAACTGGAACGCAGGCTCAGACGCAACGCGTAGTGGCTTGGTCTATCCAGATAGGGTTATTCCCATCAATTATCTTCAACCAATAATAAAAATTTAGTTTTGAAATTTTATAAAATATTAAAATTATTTTTAAAATAAAAAATAAAAACAAATTACCAAAACAACGGGACAAATAGGCAAGGTATTGTGAAAAGGCTACAAAATGCACCAACTATTTCAGGACAATGTACCGGTTAATAGGCGGTCAACTATAGTTGACCACCAAGCAAATGCTAGAGTCCCTGGCAGGAGGTAGGGACTAATAAGAATTCCTTGTTATGCAGTTGACCACCAAGCAAATTCTAGAGTCCCTGGAGGAGGCAGGGACTAATAATAATTCCTTGTTATGTAGTTGACCCCCAAGCAAATGCTAGAGTCCCTGAGGCAGGGACTAATAAGAATTCCTTGTTATGTCACAATAGCTCTTTATACACAAGGATCACGTACATGATGGTTGAAGAATGATCTTTCACCCATGTTTTTTTTTGGCCGTATTAACTAGTGCTTCCTAATGACATGTTTATAATATTCTTTTGGCTTAATTCATTACCTACTTCATAAAAAAAGTATATAACGACATAATGAAATGGGATTGATTGAGGATTATCTACTAGTTGGCAATGCATCTTGGAAATGAACACAACTAAATTCATAGTTCAAGGTGTTTTCATATTTATCTTGTGTTTTTTTTGCAATATGGTTTGTAATCACCGTGAAGATGATGTGTATCATTGAGAGCATAAAATCTTATGGAATAAATTGTTATGACTTGTTTCCATTGAAGACTAGCTACCAAGAGTACATAATGCAAAAGTCAAAACTAGTATATTTTATCACTAAGGGCTCTTGCATCATGTTTAGGTGAACATGAATTCAATTATAAAATCATAGTTATTGAAACTCTATTATCTTCACTAGAAGATAGTAATAATGATTTTTAAATGCCAACACTCTCCAATGGAATCATTTTTTTTATATATACTTTGGAATTATAGATCCTCGGAAAATGCACCAGGCACTTCCCCTCATTTCGAGGATGGTATTTGGGATAAACTAGATTTTGTAGAAATCCGAGGCTTTTTCGATAGCTTGCTCATTTAAGAGCTCAACATGTCACTTAAGAGAATTGAATCTAGGTGGGGAGAAAACACCCCTCAACACAAACCACTTGAGCTAAACCCAATTGAAGCTCACCAATGAAATCATATGGACAAAACATTGTCTTTTAGTGTAAAGCTATGTGAACTAAAAGATTCCCTACTCAACTATGAGATTTCAATTTTTGTTGATATTTCTTTTGACATTATTGTTATCAATTATAATAATTATATGGAAAATCAAAGAGTCCCAGCATGTTGTTCAAAATATGATCGATTTATGGAAAATCAAAGAGTCCCAGCATGTTGTTCAAAATATGATTGAATTCCCCCAGATGGGGTGATAGTGTCGACCACCTGGCGTACAGAGGGAGAGCGGAGAAGCCAGCAAGGTAGCAAGCCATGTGACCAGCTCGTGCCAACTACCGCTGACTCTACCCCGTAATAAATGGATTTCACGTCGCTTGCAGTGGCAATAATTTGTGTTCACCCGACCTCCATTATGTGTGGTGCTATGGCTTCTCCATTTTATTTTGATACTCTCCCTCTCCCGAGTTTCGACTCCAATACTCCTCCGCTGCCCTGGCCTGGTTTTGCTTGCTTGCTCATGGTTTTCACGACTCCCGGCCTTCTCTAGGATCTTCCCTTTGGCCTGCAACGCCATTCCCACTTACACTACCAAACCACGTCGCGACAACGAGGAAGACCACGAAGGGGCTCTCCTTGGCATCCTCCTCGGCCTCATGCATCGAATTCTCCTCCTGGTTCACCCTCAACACTCTCTTCATCGCTCTTGTTGCCTGAGTTAGCACCTCTCAATTCCTCCACCGCGCCTGTCTCCCACTTTGAGTGCTTAGCCTTAATTGAAACCTTGTCGGACTCTTCCCTGCGCCACCTTGCCGCTCCTTCGACCTCCAGAGAATTCATTCCCCCCCTCATGTCGGTTGCTGGTTCTTCAAAGTTGCCCATGGGGATGCCATCTCCTATTCGGGCCGACCGAAACAAGGCGTCGACGTCGTCTAATTCTAAGACGGATTTGCAGCTGAAAGAGAATTTCACCATCTTCTATGACTTAGTCTTCGAACTCCTTCAGGGAATGGAGGACCTCCAATTCAGGATATAGCTTATGGAAGGGAGGATCTCGACCCTCCTCCAGCTCCTTTCTAACTTCCACGATGCCTCTCCCTCCAACCCAGCAGGCGCGGCTTCAGAAGGAGCACCCTCCTCAATAGGCGGTGACGAGAATGTCAGGATGCAGAGTGTAGCAGAGGTTGTTGCGGAGCAGGTCCAGCAGGAGGACATGGAAGCAGTCACAACCACCGGTCAGCATATGCACACTCCGTTGGGAGACGCCGGGATAGCTGCCAACAGGGACAAGTGCACCGTGGACGACGACATGCATCTGGAAAATCGAGGGACACCTGTTGAAGAGGAGTCGTGGCTAGGTTACCTGCCAGGTTACTTTCCAGATTACTTGCCAGGTGTCTAACCCCTCATGGGGCCTATTCTTTTTTAATAGTTTCCCCTCTAGTTGCATGTTAATCAGCTCAGCTTTGTTTTTTAAGACTGGTAAAAACTCAGTTGTTAAACTTCCCGGTTGGCTAAACTGGTTTCTCCCTTTTGGAGTAGTTCAGTAACTACAATCCGGATGTTATTAAATTTTCTAACTATGGTATGGTTTTTTGAAGGCCCTTATATATAAAATTACTTACTTAAAAAAAAAATATATCATCAAATTTAATTAATCATGTTGATTTTAATCAACATGTCACTTCGATACATGACAATCTTGGTAATTCCATATTGTTATGCATTGCATAAGACACAAATAGAGAAACCAAATTTTCTATTCAAATGAAGAGTGAGATCCATACTATATGATGCAATATAGCCTAATTTTACACCAACTATTATAGTGATTCACTTCTCATTACAAATGTCATCAAGTAATCGAAGGTCATGAATTAAGTCAGTCATAAGAAAATAATATATTACTCTCAAACATAAATCAAATGAATTGTACATACTTTGTTCAAGATAAACCAAGAAAGATGTCAAAATAAAGAAGATATGAAGTAGAGAACAATATGGGGAGCTAAAAAAATCATTGAATAAAGGAGGAGTTTTGGGGATTTCATTTAAAAATGTCATGGGAGGTGTAAAGATATGAAGTAGAGAACAATATGGGGAGCTAAAAAAAATCATTGAATAAAGGAGGAGTTTTGGGGAATTCATTTAAAAATGTCATGGGAGGTGTAAAGGTAATGTATTGAAGACTTTTCCTTACAACTTTAAAATATTAGGATCCATCATAAAGGTTAAAATGTGGAAGATATTTTTTTCCAAACAATGTTTTAATGCATGAAACCAAGTTCTTTTGATAGGAAACACATTCATTGAAGCACAAAATATGGCATGTATAATGTGCCAAAACAGTTTCAATTAACGGGAAGTGATGAAGAATAATAACTTTGTGGGATTCTAATCCAATGTGGTACAATGATTATTCAATTTCAATTGTTGGAGTGGATTATTATTGAATATTTTGGAAACAAATATTAACTTAATTATAACAAGATTTGATAATCAATATATTGTTGAAAGTAAAAGAAGAATGGGAGACACTTTTCATTCATTTTTTTTCGAATAAAAAAATCTTGATAAAACTACGAATTGGGTAGTGACATGGAATTTTAACACGATTTTGATCAGAACAAATATAATTAAATGTTTAGGTAAATAATCATTTTAGAGAGAAAGCATATGAGTTTCATAAATATGATTGATATCAAACTAATATAATTAAATGTTTGGGTAAATAATCATTTTAGAGAGGAAGCATATGAGTTTCTCAACTTGAGAAATATGATTGATATCAAACTAATAGAATGTATGTATACATGGAGAAATAGAAAAATGACTTATTTATTTTGCACTTCCATATTTAATATGTAATATTGTGTGCATGTTCTACTCTTATTAAATACTTTATGAGGAGACTTGTGTGTGTTCGCGTTATGTGGGTCGAGGATGAACTCGATTTAATATGATCTTAAGAGGTTATATGGTCATATGTGTATGCATGCATGTCGGATGACATTGCACTCGTTCAATGTGCATTCAAGCAATTAGAATAAGAATGAACCTATATATTTTGCATTCATTTATGTGTTTAATGTGTAATGGTTTCGCTTTATGTTTGAATTTTGTTTTTATGTTTAGAATTTTTCAGGTTTTTTATTTTTTAGAGGTTTTTTTTTTAACTTCCATTTCAAAAAATGGTGCTATTTGTAGCACCCCTCTTTTGCAAGGTTGTTAAAATTGTAACTTGCTTGAAATAATTGTCAATCATTGTCTTGACAACCAATATCATTGCAAAAAATTGACTCTCAAATCGAAAAGTGATGTTATTGGTAGCACCATTCTTATTTTTGGAGTTAAAATTGCAACTTAATTGAAACAGTAACCTCGATCATTAGTACTATCATGAACAAAGAACTTCAAATTAATTTGCAAATTGAAAAGTGATATTTTATTTATTAATCAATTTTATTTTATTTTGTAAATTTACATTAAAAATAAATAAATTGAAAAAAAAAACTCCACATACATGTTTTTTTTTTTTTAAAAAAACAAACATTTTTCTATTTAATTTTTTAAAAAAGGAAAAAAAAAACACATTTAAAAAAAAAACAAATTTTTTAATGAAAAAATAAATAAATGGAAATTTCTTTTTTCTTAAAAAAAACACACACACACATTTTTCTATTTAAT
>JZKD02S2258376.1:1005245-1015354 GCA_000966675.3 Picea glauca | reverse complement strand
GAAAAACACAAGGCAAGACTTGTTGCCAAAGGATTCTCACAACAACCTGGTACTGATTATGGTGAAACTTTTGCTCCAGTAGCAATATTAGACACTGTAAGGACTCTATTGGCCACAGCAGCCCAACACAAATGGCAAGTATACCAGATAGATGTCAAGTCAGCATTCCTGAATGGTTTCTTAGAAGAAGAAGTTTATGTCGATCAGCCACCTAGATTTGAAGTCCAAGAGCAGCCAGCCAAAGTATATCGGTTGAAGAAAGCCTTGTATGGCTTAAAGCAAGCTCCAAGAGCTTGGTACAACAGAATTGACACTTATCTGATCAAAAGTGGTTTCAGTAGAAGCCAAAATAAGCCAACTCTTTACACCAAAATAGATCAGCATGGTAAAATTTTGATTGTATGTTTATATGTTGATGACATGATCTATACAGGAAATCTTGAGTTAACAGATTTTAAACATGCCATGCAATCTGAGTTTGAGATGATAGATCTTGGCATAATGAAATATTTTTTAGGGATTGAGGTTAATCAATCAACCAAAGGAATTTTTGTCTGTCAGCAAAAGTATGCAGCAGACATCATCAAAAGATTTTGCATGGAATGATGCAATCCAGCAGAAACCCTTATACCCCTAGGCACAAAATTGAGCAAGAATGATGAAGGTCCTATAGTGGACTCTACCCTGTACAAAAGATTAGTAGGCAGTTTGTTGTATCTTACAACAACTAGGCCTGACATTATGTATGCAGCCAGTCTTGTTTCCAGATTCATGGAATCCCCCAAAGATTCTCATTGGAAAATGGCGAAACAAATTCTGAGATATGTTACAGGGACTCTCAATTTCGGCTTATGGTATACTAAATCTAATAGTAATCAAATTTCTAGTTACATAGACAGTGGTTTTGCAGGCAGCCTAGATGATAGGAAAATCACATCTGGACATGTTTTTCAACTGGGCACGAACCTGATCTCATGGGCATCAAAGAAGCAGTCAATTGTTTCAATATCTTCTGCAAAGGCAAAGTATGTCGCTGCTACCTCAGCTTCCTGTCAAGTTGTGTGGCTGAGAAGAATATTGAAATATATGTCACATACAGAAAAGGATCCAACTCCTATTTTCTGTGACAATACTTCAACAATTGCTCTATCCAAAAATCATGTGATTCACAAGAAAAGAAAACACATTGACACTCATTTTCATTTCATACGCGAGCTAGTCAATAATGGTGATATTGTACTACAATTATGTGGTTCTCGAGATCAGCTTGTTGATATCTTTACAAAGCCACTAAGAAAATCGGTTTTTGATTTTTAGAGACAGCACTTAGGCATAATCAGTGCTGATGATTGTAACTGTTGAGTTTAAGAGGGAGTGTAAAATATAATGTAACCTCAACAAGCTGACTGTACACTGCCAGCTGTCCTGGCCAGCTGTGCTTTCTATTCTTGATTTGCTTGAGCCTATTTAGCTCAGCTATTTCCCTTTGCATAGGACTTACTACTTCATATCTTCTTCATTAACTCTTCTCATTGTACTCTTCTTCATATATTCTAATATATTGTTTTCTATTCTATTCTTTCTCTCTGCATTTCTTCCTTCACAATTTATCCTAAATGAGCTTCGACCCTCCCCGTTATTAAGGTGAATTTCTTAAGTATCTAAAACTCAATCGAAACCCGAGTGAATTAGTTTCTTCAATACTAACAGGAAGCATTTATAGAGAATCCAAAGGCATTGCAGAAGGAAATCGTGGCAGTGTAGAATAAGGTGGCAAGAGGTAGTGTCGTGGAAAGTTAGCATGGCAGAAAGAAGTTTGCATGACATAACCCTTGGCTAGACTGCACTGCAAAATTTTCATAATGGTGGAAAGAAGTTTGCATGACATAACCCTTGGCTAGAATGTAAAGCAAAATTGTGAGAGTCTAGTATTGTGAGGGCCTGCAAAATGATGACTGCAGTGTCTGACGAATGTGGCAATCAGGACATTAATACAAACCTAGGGAATTAATGACGAATGCATAATTCATCCAATAGGATAATTTATTTTATTTTATTTTTCAAATTAATTTAAAAGTATGACAGTTAGGGCAAAGCTTTTTCCTTCTACCATGGGCTAATTATTCCCATCAATTATCTTTTTTTTTAACATAAACCGTTATTTTTTATTTAAGGATAAAAGGTTGGGCCGAAGCCTAATCAACCCCTATTACAATTTTTTTTCGGTAAAAAATCGAATGGGCCGTTACCATGATCTTACATCGCTAGGAGACTTCTTTCTTATGGAATAGGGTACCAAATGGGGGTTTCATCGTTCTTTGAGAGCTCTCCTTGGGTTAATAGGCATCCCATATTTGCCCTTTCATCAACTTCCTTGTTTAGATTTCAAAGGATGTGGTAGAAGGATATGGAGGTGAAGTTCTACATTACTTTACGTAGTCTCTGTAGAGTCTTGTTGAGCACCGATTTATTGAAGTAGTCATCTTTATTTAGAATTTTTATTAGGATTTTCAAATCCCCAAAACTTGAATGTCTTTTTCGTCGTTCCCTTTAGCGAGTTGGCAAGCTTTGAGTAGTCTTAGAATTTCTACTTGATTATTAGTGCTCTGCCCCAGGCCCCAGCTGAAACTATCTTTGCTTTTATCGTTTGGGGGGGTAGATTACCCCCCCTTCTCCTGATGTCCCCGTGTTTCCTTTGGAAGCTTCGTCAAAGAATATCGTAGCTTTTCCCTAATTCTTCCACCACTTTTGAAAGTCCTATTCAGGGGTTTGAAGCTGCCACTCTGGGTCGGAACAAGGTCGAGGGGTGTTCTTTTTATTACTTACTCTCTTCAAAGGTGCACCAAGTCAATTGATCTCTTATGGGAGGAGAATGGTATCTATCTTGTGAGGTTGATTCTTGAAAGTTTCCAGTAGCAGTGCTTTGGCTTTGGCAGCCACGATTATGGGTGGCTGCAAACAGTTGTTGAAAGTGGCTTCATTCTTTGCTAACCACACTTCCTAGCAAATGTATTTTGGTATGGCATACCAGATTTTGGCCCACATGGTTTTTCTCTTCAACGCATGAGGAGAACGCCCTTTCCAAGAGGTGAATACATTGACAACAGTGAGTTGTGATGAGGTTTTTGCATTGAGCCTGTGCATAGCCTACATCCATACTTCTTGAGTGAATGGGTAGTCAATAAACAGGTGATCCGACGTTTCTTGTGCCGGGAAGCGAAGTGGGCATCTGTGGGGCTTGATGATAACTCATTTTTCTAGGTTTCCTCCTGCCAGAATGCTTCGATGCATGAGAAACACCTAGCAGAAGAAATTTATCTTTGGGAGACCAAAGGGGTCCCAGACCTGTTGCCACAGTGTGGAAGTGTGGATCCGCGAATGTTGAGATTGGAGTGCTGTGAATCCCTGCTTGGAAGTGTATGCCCCAGTCGGCTCCCATCCCCATTTGTCCCTTGAGCGCAGGTGCAGAGGTGCCATTCCTGAGATTGTGGCAAGGAGGGGATTGAATTGAGGTTGCATCATATTTGGCGGCTGTGAGATAGCCCAGGTGAGCTAGTTCCCATCTATGTCCCATGATGAAATGTCTACCATCTTGTGGATGCCCTGCTGAATGAGCCAGGCACGTAGATCAATTATTTTTGGGACGAATTTGAGGGGTTGGAGGCCCATGATTTTTTCCTCCCACAACCAAGTTCTTCTCTCATTTCCAAGGATTCTATACAGGTGATCTTTTAAAAACTCCCAGCCCTGGGTACAGAGCTTCCAAAGTGTGGTTCCTTTGCAGGACGCTCCTTCATCCATATTGTTCAATGAAAGCTCGTGCAAATATTTTTTAATGAGAACTTGGCTCATTGGATGTCGTTGGTTTGAAAAGATTTTCCATAAGATCTATCCTCCCAAAGCCATATTGGCCAATCCGAGATCCCTTACCTAAAGACCACCTTCTGGTAAAGATCTTTTCACAATATCCCAGCTTACCAAGTGAAAAAAAAATTGGTTTCCCTTTCCTCCTTGCCACATGAAGTTTCGTATTAGCTTTGAGAGTTGCTCAGTGATCGATTTTGGGGCCAAGAGGAACAAGGCCTGGTAAATTGGAAGGGAGGAGAGAAAAAATTTTACCAGAATGAGCTTCCCAGCTGTGGTAAGCCACTGACTGCCCCAAGAAGATATTTTTGCCTTAATTTTGCTGAGTATTTCCAGCCAGTGGGGGGCCTTGCTAATTCCCAAGGTTAATGGAAGTCCTAAGTACTTGATTTTATCCCATAAGGCGTAGCCCGTGAACCCTAGGGTTTGAGAGATCCAATGAATGGATTGTTAATCAACTTCCCAGCCATACACTGGACTTTTCCTCTTATTGACCAGTGCTCCTGAAACTCTGTAGAGGCTTTGAATAACTTCGTTAAAAGCCCTTGCAATTTGAAGGGAAGCACCTCCCAGGATCATAGAGTCATCAACGAACAAGGCATGGTTGATTGGCTTGGTTCCTCTCATCGACCTGATGCCTAGACTTGTCCCAATTAACTTCTTTTCTATCAGCTTTCGACTTAGAGAATCTGCCATCAATATGTAGAGGAAGGGGGACATAGGGTAGCCATGCCTTATGCCCCTCGTTGCTTTGAAGTAGTTTATCAACCCGCCATTTACTAAGGGGGCGATCCATGGCTCTCCTATGCAAGCTTTAATCAATCTTATAAAATCATCACTGAAGCGAAAGGCGAAAAGAACTTGGAGAAGAAAAGAGTGCCTTACCCAATCAAAGGCGTTCACCATGTCCAACTTGGTAATCATTCCTTGCTTGTGACGTTGGTGGCTGGAATGAATGGTTTCCTGCACTAGAATCATGTTATCTAGAATGTGTCTGCCTTTAACAAACCCTCCTTGGTTGGGGGAGATGAGTTTTTCTAGCAGTGGCTTGATTATGTTCGCAAGGAGTTTGGAGAGTATTTTGTAGGAAGCATTTCATAACGAGATTGGCCTGAAACGATCAAATGTCACCGGGTTATCTTCTTTTGGAATTAGAGCAAGGAACGTGGAGTTTGTGCTTCCTCCCACTTTGTCTTTTTGGAGAAAGATTTTGATCATTCGAAACAGATCATCTTTAATAATGTCCCAGCAAGTTCTGTAGAAGTGCATGGTGAACCCGTCAGGTCCTGGAGCTTTGTCTGGCTCCATCTTCCAGATGACATTACTGATTTCTTCTTCACTGAAGGGCTTCTGAAGGCTTTGTTTACCAATCTTGGGATGTGAGTGAGGAAAACTGAAAATCCCTCCTCAGTATCCACTCCTTCTTTGTACAACTGTTGGAAATGAGAGGTGGCAGCCTCTTTTAATTGGGCTATTCCTTTATAGACAGTCCCATCAAGGGAGGTTATCTCTGCTATGTGATTTCTAGAGAGGCGAGCTCGAATTTGCTTGTATAAGAATGCCAAATTTTTGTCACCGGACTCGAATTAAATTCTTCGGCTAGAATTTTTGTCTCCGGCTAGAATTATATTCATGGGAGAGTAAGCCTCTAGAAAGTCAGACGGAGTTTTCCAGTAGTCTTTCTTTTTTGCATAGAGAACTGGAACATAAAGGTTAAAGAGGGCAAAGGTGATCTTACTTGCAAGGTGTCGGAGTTCGATATAGATCCAGTGTTGCGTGTCAAAGGAAATTTCAAGGTGGAATTTTTCTTCCTCCAAGAGAGTGGCAAGTCTGCCATAAGTGCCCCTTGCACTTACTACTTTTCTGGCTTTTGTTTTCCATTTCACTTTGTTGAGATCGAGAAGCGCATCCCCTTATATTTTAGTCTCTTGGAGCATGAGGATCTCGAGTGTTTCTAATTTTAGAAGGTTCTTCATAGCTTCATCTTTTAAGGGGTTCCCCAGGCCTCTGCAGTGCCAAGAGACTAATCACATTATTTACTAGCAGAGGGGGGAGAAAAGCCTCCCTTGGGAGGCCTGTTTCTAGTATTTCTGCCAATGGACATCTCTATCGTGGGTTGTTTGCCTTACATATTTTGTCTTTCAACCTCTTCTTCCCTTGCCTCTCTATGGGATTTCCTCTCGGCTCTTTTCGATGGCCTCTCAAATGTCTCATCTTCCGAGGATCCTGAGATCTCTGGAGACTTCTTCCTTCTCATCTTTGCATAAGAAGTGTTGATCTAGCTTGTAGAGGGGTTGATTATTCCGAGCTTTTATCTTTTACAATAGGAGTGGGTTGTTGTTCGACCTCTTCAGCTGCTGGAGATGGGGATGGTTCTTCTGGGGTGTTGAGTATTTCAAAGGGGTTGTTTGTTGTCTTTGCTCTTGGAGGCAGGCACTAAGCTTCCCTCTCCTTGTAACTGAACCAAGGGAGGTGTTCCATTCCCCAAGGGTGCATCTTTCCTTTTGGATCTGTTGTTTTGTTTAGTTGGAGCTTCTTTCTGGACTTGATTCCATTGATATCCCTTCGAGTTATTGTCCTCCTCCTCTGCCTTCTTTTTGCAATGCCTAGCGAAGTGCCAGTAGCCATGGAAATGCTGGAATTTAAACAGTAGTTTCTCGTAGTCTAACACTTGAATGTAGGACCAATCAACCACCATGAGATTTATTGCTTCGAGGAGGCCTTCCTCCAGGTCTACTTCTACACAGATCCTCGCATAGGAGTATTGATCCCTCCTTTCGGCACAATCTATATATTTACCGAGCTTATTGCCTATGGATTCTAGAGATTTGGGGTTCCAACAATGCAGAGGTAAATGAGGCAGGCATACCCAAATGAGAACAGTCAAGGGAACATCCTAAGTTGGATTTAAATCCGGGGTCCATTGGTTCAAGTACAAACCCTGGGGGCCCATAAAATATGGGCCATTTCTGAAGATGAGATTCTTGTCCTCTACCGAATCGAAGATGAAGACAAAGAAGCCTTTGCCAACTAAGTAGCTTCTGATTCCTTCTTTGACCAATGATCTCCAGTTTCTTTGCACCCATGCATCAACTTCTTTGGGTGATGGCCATAGCCCAGTGAACTGTCCTATTAGCCCTCGTTCAACAAGATTCAGAGTTGATCTACAGGGTTCTTCAGTCGGCAAGGCAACAGTGGGAATGGTTTCCAACTTTTAAATAAACTTCTATTGTTGTTCACTGGAAGGGCGCTTGATGTAGGTTGCTACCAGATTCCTAAATGCGATCATCTCGGGAGGAAGGGGAGGGGCAGCCTCGGGGCCCCCTCGGGGGGCCATGGCGATGGTGCAGCTCTCGGTGGTGAACTGGAACACAGGCTCAGACGTAGCGTGCAGTGGCTTGGTCTATCCCGATAGGGTTATTCCCATCAATTATCTTCAACCAATAATAAAACTTTAGTTTAAAATTTTATAAAATATTAAAATTACTTAAAAAATAAAAAAATAAAAACAAATTACCAAAACATTGGGACAAATAGGTAAGGTATTGTGAAAAGTCTACAAAATGCACCAACTATTTCAGCACAATGTACCGGTTAATAGGCGGTCAACTATAGTTGACTACCAAGTAAATGCTAGAGTCCCTGGTAGGAGGCAGGGACTAATAAGAATTCCTTGTTATGTAGTTGACCACCAAGCAAATGCTAGAGTCCCTGGAGAAGGCAGGGACTAATAAGAATTCCTTGTTATGTAGTTGACCACCAAGCAAATGCTAGAGTCCCTGGAGGCAGGGACTAATAAGAATTCCTTTTTATGTAACAATAGCTCTTTATACACAAGGATTGCGTACATGATGGTTGAAGGATGATCTTACACCCATGTTTTTTTTTTGGCCGCACTAACTAGTGCTTCCTAATGACATGTTTATAATATTCTTGTGGATTAATTCATGACCTACTTCATAAACAAAGTATATAACGACATAATGAAATGGGATTGATTGAGGATTATCTACTAGTTGGCAATGCATCTTGGAAATGAGCACAACTAAATTCATAGTTCAAGGTGTTTTCACATTTATCTTGTGTTTTTTTTTCAATATTGTTTGTAATCACCGTGAAGATGATGTGTATCATTGAGAGCATAAAATATTATGGAATAAATTGTTATGACGAGTTTCCATTGAAGACTAGCTAACAAGAGTACATAATGCAAAAGTCAAAACTAGTATATTTTATCACTAAGGGCTCTTGCATCATGTTTAGGTGAACATGAATTCAATTATAAAATCATGTTTAGGTGAACATGTTTTGTTTATATATATACTTTGGAATTATAGATCCTCGAGAAATGTATCAGCCACTTCTCCTCATTTCGAGGATGGTACCTGGGATAAACCAAATTTTGTAGAAAGCTGAGGCTTTTTCGATAGCTTGCTTATTTAAGAGTTCAACATGTCACTTGAGAGAATTGAATCTAGGTGGGGAGAAAACACCCCTCAACACAAACCAATTGAGCTAAACCCAATTGAAACCCACCAATGAAATTATATGAACAAAACATTATCTTTTAGTATAAGGCTATGTGAACTAAAAGATTCCCCACTCAACTATGAGATTTCAATTTTGTTGATATTTCTTTTGGCATTATTGTTCTCAATTATAATAATTATATGGAAAATCAAAGAGTCTCAGCATGTTGTTCAAAATATGATTGAATTTAATCAATCATGTTGATTTTAATCAACATGTCACTTCGATTGACTTAGCATGTTTGCATACATGACAATCTTGGTAATTCCATTCGATTGACTTACCATGTTTGCATACATGACAATCTTGGTAATTCCATTCGATTGACTTACCATGTTTGCATACATGACAATCTTGGTAATTCCATATTGTTATGCAATATGATTGAATTTAATCAATCATGTTGATTTTAATCAACATGTCACTTCGATTGACTTACCATGTTTGCATACATGACAATCTTGGTAATTCCATTCGATTGACTTACCATGTTTTCATACATGACAATCTTGGTAATTCCATTTTGTTATGCATTGCATAAGCCACAAATAGAGCAACCAAATGTTCTATTCAAATGAAGAGTGAGATCCATACTATATGATGCAAAATAGCCTAATTTTACAACAACTATTTTAGCGATTCACTTCTTATTACAAATGTCATCAAGTAATCAAAGGTCATGAATTAAGTTAGTCATAAGAAAAGAATATATTACTCTCAAACATAAATCAAATGAATTGTACATACTTTGTTCAAGATAAACCAAGAAAGATGTCAATAAAGAAGATATGAAGTAGAGAAAAATATGGGGAGTTAAAAAATCATTGAATAAAGGAGGAGTTTTGGGGATTTCATTTAAAAATGTCATGGGAGGTGTAAAGGTAATGTATTGAAGACTTTTCCTTACAACTTTAAAATATTAGATTCATCATAAAGGTTAAAATGTGGAAGATATTTTTTCCAAACAATGTTTTAATGCATGAAACCAAGTTCTTTTGAGAGGAAACACATTCATTGAAGGACAAAATATGGCATATATAATGTGTTAAAATAGTTTCAATTAACGGGAAGTGATGAAGAATAATAACCTCGTGGGATTCTAATGCAATGTGGTACAATGATTATTCAATTTCAATTGTTGGAGTGGATTATTATTGAATATTTTGAAAACAAATATTAACTTAATTATAACATTATTTGATAGTCAATATATTCTTGAAAGTAAAAGAAGAATGGGAGACACTTTTCATTCATTTTTTTTTTCGAATAAAAAAATCTTGATAGAACTACGAATTGGGTAGTGACCTGGAATTTTAACACAATTTTGACCAGAACAAATATAATTAAATGTTTAGGTAAATAATCATTTTAGAGAGGAAGCATATGAGTTTCAGAAATATGATTGATATCAAACTAATATAATAAAATGTTTGGGTAAATAATCATTTTAGCGAGGAAGCATATGAGTTTCTCAACTTGAGAAATATGATTGATATCAAACTAATAGAATGTATGTATGCATGGAAAAATAGAAAAATGACTTTTTTATTTTGCACTTCCATATTTAATATGTAATATTGTGTGCATGTTGTACTCTTATTAGATACTTTATGAGGAGACTTGTGTGTGTTATGTGGGTTGAGGATGAACCCGATTTAATATGACCTTAAGAGGTTATATGGTCATATGTGTATGCATGCATGCTGGATGACATT
>JZKD02S2258376.1:941797-971649 GCA_000966675.3 Picea glauca | reverse complement strand
TTACAAATTATTAAATTATTGTTCATATTTTTAATTTTTTATATTTCATAAATTTTAATTTTCAATATATATTATTGTTGCTCCCAACTTGCCGCTTCCTGTAAATTTGAGAGAACCTTTTAGCAGTATCCGATACTCATACCCACATTCCCAAAGTTCCCCCATTCCAGAAACTAGTGCAACATAGTTTTTTTTTAATAAAAAAGTGTTTTTTCATTAAAAAAAATATTGTTTTTCATTTCAAAAATGTGTATTTTCATTAAATAATGCATTTTTTCATTTTAAAAATGGTTCTTTTCATTAAAAACTATGTTTTTAATAGAAAAATGTGTGTGTGTTTTTTTTGTTTTTTTTCTTTCTAAAAACATGTTTTTTTTTTAAAGATTAAATAGAAAAATGTTTTTTTGCTTTAAAGAAAAAAAGAAACATGTATGTAAAGTTTCTTTTTTCAATTAATTTTTTTAATGTAAATTTAAAAAATAAAATACCACTTTTCAATTTACAAGCTAATTTAAAGTTATTTGTTCATGACAATACCTTTGATCAGGGCTACTATTTCAATTAAGTCGCAATTTTAACTTCAAAAATAAAAAGGGTGTTACCAATAGCATCACTTTTCGATTTGAGGGTCAATTTTTTGCAATGGTATTGGTTGCCAAGGCAATGATTGACAATTATTTCAAACAAGTCGCAATTTTAACCATCCTCCAAAAAAAGGGTGCTATTGGTAGCACCATTTTTTGAAATGGGGGTTGATTTTGATGTTTTTGACAAAAAATATGGGTTTTTTGGACCCAAGTTCTCGTTTTGAGGTCACAGTTCACATTAAGTCGGTAACTTTGTTAATGCCCTAGTTAATAGTCTTTGGTTTGGTTGAATCCTCTTATAAGATATAGGCAAGAACTTACTTAGAGATTCATAAGAAACACTTTAATTCTTTGATGGCATTGCAAGAATGAGAGAAACTCTTATAGAAAGATGCAAGTCAAATTTGTAAGAAAATAGAAGACCTCCCAAACTTGGCATTAGAATTGAAGGGAATTCGAGAAGAGGTAGCTCTAAAGAATGTGTGCACTCTTACCTAGGGTCGTAACTAAAAGGTATTAAATTTTATAAGATAAAGAATTAGGAACACAAAAACTATATGGATGTTGCAATGTGTGGGGAGAATCTTAAGATCATGGAACGATCTTACTAGTAGTCTTAAGAGAGAATGTATGGGATGGTCTACGGTTTATTGGTAACAATATATTACAATTAACATTTTAAGATGCTAACTCTTGACTCAATGGAAGAATTCTTGTTAAAGGTGGTAGTATAAGAAAGATTTAGTTTTCTTACATTTTGGATTTGGAATGAAAGAAATATAAAGGAGATGGGAGATAAGTCATTTTCATCTAGGAAAAAAAATCCACAAGTTGTACACAAACTTGAGTAAAGGTTACTATGGAGAAAGGACTATTGAAATCTATAAATAATCTTGATTTTTTGGATTAGGACCTTCAAAAAAAAATTATGATCAAGTTTATTTGATGCATCTTGTCATTATGTAAATGCTTAGTAAAGGACTACAAGAAACTAAAATTGATAGAAACTTGAAAAGGCAATCAAAGCAAATGTAAGGGAGGAAAACACGGTGCTTAGAAAAGATAGGAAAATATTAAAAAATTTAAAAAGGATAGTTGATTCTTAGAAGACAAAATAATCCAAATCATATTAGAAGACCACTAATCCAACTAACTAGAATCATTTTGAAATCTTGAGTAGGGAGGAAGGAAATAAGAACCAACCCTTAACCCATGGATTTAGAGAATGGAAAACTTCTCATGACAATGAGAAGGATTGCCAAACTACTAAACCCCCAAAAATATTACATTTAAATAAACCAATTTCAAATGAACAGAAGCTAGATGCCAGAGAGGGAGATTTGCGGTGAAATCCCTTGTAATAGATGAAGTTAATCAAGGAAAAAGTGTCTAATAATTGTATGACTTATTTGAGTCAATTGCACTAGATACTACGGTTCTACATGTCATTCACATTGTCACCAAGAATGCCTCTAAACTATAAGGATGTCGGTAGAATAGTAATATATAGACACCTCCCTTTTCTTTGTATCGTTTTTTCAATGCATTAAGACCCGTTGTTAGAAGACATTGAAAATATTTAATGAGTAAAACCTCTTATGAACAAAGAGAGGTGTATAATAAAGTACATTTAAAAATTTTTATGGATCCTCGATGAGGAAATGTCAACTAACCAGTTTGTTTTAAAATTACTCTCTTTACAATCAATTTAGGGCCAAAAGATTAATACAAGAATGTTTATAAGGGTGGGCATATAATCAATAACTACAAAAATATTGCTCCAAGTCGGATGATTGTAACCTTGAAGACATTAGTAAAGGTGCTTGAGATATTGGATGAGGATAATCCTCCAACGTGTCAAAAGGATATGGATAAAGTCCATGAAGCGACGTGAGCAACATTCAGAGGTAGGGATAAGAAATACATGCCTGAAGGAAATTACTAAACTCTATGTGGCCACTTCAGCATCACCAAGTTTTATGGAGACCTTCATTATCAATTTCAAGGTGATGGAAGATCCATTCCAATGCAACCAAATGATGTTCCTTGATAAAAAAAACACTCGCAAACTAAAAAATACGAGAATACAGTGTTTTATTTTAATATGATATTAAAATCCAAGTGAAGAACGCAATCCTATATGCTGGATAAATTTTTGTCTTTTAATTTTGGTAATCTAATATTCAAGTTTTGCATCTTTTTTTGGAATCTTTGCATTCATTTGATTTTTTTTCTCAAACTCGTTGACCAAAAATAGGTCATTTATATTTTCCCGCTCCTGGAATAATAAAACAAATAATATCGGATCGAAAATCCGAGTTCTTATGCTCAAGATATCCAGGTTTTTGTTTAATCGCACAAAAAGTGCATCTTTAATATGGAACAAAGTTAATTTCTTGAAATCACAATTAAATTTTCAAGCCCAAGACCCATAATTTTCTTCTTATTGTGGGTTCAAAACCCATACAAATATTCTATTACATTACTTGTGGGCACCATACTCTTCACACCCACTCCTTACTCCTTATCCCTCCACACATTTCTTTAACACTCACTCCATTCACTTAACACTTAGTAACTTTCTATAATTTATCGGGTTCGCATGGGCGAACTCACTCATTACCTACCCCTCACCCCCCGCCCCCTCACATTACCCACCCCTTCCATACTTAATTATATTTTAAATCATGGCTAGCGATCGAACTCACCCATTCCTTACCCCCTCACCTCACTCCCCAGCCCGCCAGCCCTTCTCAGTAGCCTACAAACTACCCCCCTAACTTCCAATACCCACAATTTCCCCTCCCACTCACTTACCCTCTCACCTAAACTCTCATCTACCTCCCCACAATTAATTTTTTTTTGAAGTTTCCTCACATTACACCATTAACCAATTAAAATATTCCACATGTCAACCACTCACCTTATGAAAAATGGAAGCCTATGATGGTATTACACATGTCACTTAATCAATGGAGACACTTGGCACATTATTAATGGTGCCACATGGCAACACGAACTTGTGACACATTGCAACCTATGAAGGAGTGACGCATGGCAACTGATTAATGGAGACATGGCTATTGGATGAAACGTGCAAATATTTGGTTGGCTGACTCATCAATGTCAACCACTCACCTTATGAAAAATGGAAGCCTATGATGGTATTACACATGTCACTTAATTAATGGAGACACTTAGCACATTATTAATGGTGCCACATTGCAACACAAAATTGTGACACATTGCAACCTATGAAGGAGTGACGCATGGCAGCTGATTAATGGAGACATGGCTATTGGATGACACGTGGAAATATTTGGTTGGCTGACTCATCAATGACTGGGCATATGTGGAGGTTGAATTGGAAAGTAAAACTATATTTTATTAATTAATTTCCAAGGGAGGTCGACCCATTAAGCTCCATAGTCCTCTCTCTTAATGTTACTTGTTAAGTGAATAATACACTTGAATTTATACCATTAAGATTTCAATTATCCCATGCATGTGGGATAACCTTTACGAAGAAAATGTCGAAATTACTAAAGGAAGGACGAAATTTAATCAAAGGTCTATATTTGTCCAAGACATTTGATTGACGGTGGCTGAGTCACAATCTTGCAGAAGCCATAACTTGAGCTCTGGGCGATGGAATCACGCAAAATTTATATCGTTGGAAAAGTATTTAGACAAAGAATATGATGGTATAAGTTTCAAGAGTTAAAAATGGCTACATTATTCCCAAAAATTAAAAGAACAATTAGCTTGTTTTCTGATGAGTTCGCTTGACAACTTAACTTCACGAGGTCATATCTTGAGATCCAAGAGTCAAAATTGGACAAACTTTATATCCTTGGAAAGATAAGATGATGAAGATCACATCTGAATTGATTTCCATAGCTGAAAGGTTGATTATCTATTCCATAAATTTAAAACACAGCCCTCCTCTTTTAAAGAGAAATTAATTAAATTTTGAAAACAAAAGTTTGTTTGAAAACTTTTATTAAAAAAGGAAAGGGACTCATTTGAAAGATGCAGATATTAATGATGTAAGTTCACTATTGATGACTTAACGAGGAATTAATTAAATAGAATACTTCAAAAAGAAAAGTGTATGGGAAATTCAAGAAAGGAAAAACCCTAACTACTCAAGTAGTTAGAAAACTTGATTTTTAAAGAAAAGAAGACTTTCATCAATGGTTCAATAATCAAAATTATCATAGAGGCGAAAGATCAGAAAAATAAAATAAAGCCATCAATATGTAACAAAGTTTTTTATCAATAAAGAGAAAATTTCATCTTCTCCAGTCTTTTTCTTCTTCTACACCATTTCTCATAATTTTATGCTTGAATCTCTTAATTGGGCACAGGGGTAAGTTATTGAGTGTTCTTCTTGTATTCTTCAAAAGATTTTTCTTATATGATCATGGAGTATTTATAGCCATATATATAACTGTCGTAGATTTTGTAATGAAGAACATCTTTCATGAATAAAACTCCACAAAGAATTACTTTGGGGTTGATTTCAATTGTATCTTGTAACTTTGAGTCTTAAGTATGAGATATTTGAAATTGATCTATCAAATTCTCTTTTGATCTTAAAAGTAATACTCTTTTAAAATTCTTTGAGTGATCACACTATTTTCTCCTATTTCTTATGAAGAAGATATAGATGCATTTTATATGATTAAAAAAATTGTATGTTTGATTTTGATCACAAAGAAATTATGATGTTGAAGCCCTCCTTCAATATTTTTATTCCCAAAATACTTCTCGTTGCACATGAAGATTAGATCAAGTTATTGAAAAACCATTTATTTGAATAAATCCAAGCCATAAAGATATAGGGTTTGCTACCTTAGCATTCTCCTAATCCAAGATATCACAGATATATATTTTAGCCAAAGAGGAGTACCACCTCTATAAAAATGCAAGAGGATTCATATCCTCGTGAGGTTGGTGTTTCGGTCCTAACGGAATCAAACGTCAACATTTTTTGTGACCCACCTAGGGAGCCATATATTTTTAAGATATTTGAGGCCCTGCTTCAAATTTGATTGAGGAACCAAAGTCTCCATGGTTCAAAGTTTCGAAAGAAAGATTCAAGAAAATTGTTGCTTGTTCTAAATTCACGGGGTTTATAAAAAGAATGTTGAAAGATGTTGCATGACCTCAAAAAGAGCCAAGAAGCACAAAAGATTTGGGAGAATGAACTCCCTGATAACTCCATTGGAAAGACTCAAAATTTCAAGATGTATATTATGATTCCTATGAAGAACTTCATTCATGTCATGATGTTCCTTCACCTTCGTCATCGAACCCATCAATGGTTTCAAGAGACTCAACAAAGCAAAGAATTATTCAAAAAATGAGATGATTTCATAAAACCCATTAAATTCACTAGAAGTAGATTTTCAAATGCCTAATATTTCAATGAAAACATTTTCTACATTCTTTGGGGATACTTTAAAAGATGTAGAGAAACACTTGTTTAATTTCAAAAGTATATGTTATGATTTCAACCTCACTGAGGACGATGTTACATGTAGATTATTTTTACGAACTCTGGGAGGGGATGATATTGAATGGTATAGTTCATTAATGTCTAACTCCATTACCAGTTGGGATGTGTTAGAAAGTTCATTTGCAGAAAAGTTCATCCAAAGAGTGCATTCATATGTTTTTGTTGATGCTTTTAATGCTACTACCCACCCACCCTCTCCCACATGGACGCAAGATAATGAAGTGACTAATTTTGAAGAAGAATCTAATCAAAGATTGGATGACTTTTTTTAGTCAAGTCATATTGCTGAAAATGAAGATGAAAATTCCAATTTACAAGAAAATTCTAGCCTCTCATATACTCCATATTGAGATCTTTTGAGCAACAAGTTTGATAATGAAATTAAAAATCCTTTACCAAATACACAAGAAGAGTCCAGCCTTGCAACAGATGATGAAAAGTCACAAGAGCAATTGCAGAAAGAAAAATTGATGAAAAAAATAAATCTTGAGAAGAATGATGAGCAAGATTGTCATTACATGAAGGAAGAGTATTTTCAAGACATTGTTGATGAATTGACATCCTTGGAAATGGTTGGAGATAAGGAGAAAGATAAAATAATTTTAAAATTGAAAACTCTTCATCTAATCAAAGATAATAGTATTCTTGAGTAGCCAAGAATTGATTTCATTGAATTATGGTTCCAAAGTATTGTTGGCAAAGCAATGCAATCAAATTTTGAGTGCACCTGGTTCAATTTTTTTCTAGTACACATTGAGAGTGCCCCTCACTCATTGGTACAAACCCCAATGTGTTCCATAGTTTTGGAGCTCATTTAACAAATTAGTTGGATGCTTGAATGACTCCATTGGAAATCTGCCTAAACTTGAAAGTGTTTATTCCCTTCAAGTAAGGTAGGGTAGGTAGATCATATATGTACATATTTTGTTTCTTCAGTTCAAGTTTTGCACAATAAGACTATCCCTATATTGAAATTTGAAGATAACTCCATGAAAAATGAAGAATTACAAGAATTCGTTTTGAAATGACTTAATAGCCCAATGGAGAAGGCAGTTGGTTTTCAAATTTTGGGTTCTCAGCGACCCATAGGGGGTCACTGTCCCGCAGTTGGAGCTGGTTGTTGACCAAAAATTGGTCATCTATATTTTCCCGCTCCTGGAATAATAAAAAAAATGATATCAAAAGAAGACAATTTTTGAACTATTATAAATCCATTGAATTTCCCTCAGTCTCAGCTTCGACACGCATTGAATTTCCCTCAATCTTATCTCTTAATGTTACTTGTTAAGTGAATAATACACTTTTGAATTATTAACCTTTATGAAGAAAAGGTCGAAATTACTAAAGGAAGGACAAAATTTAATCAAAGGCTCATATTTGCCCAAGGCTCAACTGAATCGTAATCTTGCAGAAGCCATAACTTGAGCTCTCGGCGATGGAATCGTGCAAAATTTATATTGTTGGAAAGATATTTTGATGAAGAAGATGATGTTATAGGTTTCAAGAGTTAAAAAAGGGATACATTCTTCCCAGAAATTAAAAGAACAATCAACTTGTTTTCTCATGAGCTCGTTTGACAACTTAACTTCACGAGGTCATATCTTGAGATCCGATAGTCAGATTTGAAAAAATTTATATCGTTGGAAAGCTCAAACAATGAAGATCACATCTGAAGTGATTTCCATGGCTAAAAGGTTGATTATTACTTCCAAAAAATCAAAACACAATCCTCTTTTAAAAGGAAATTAATTAAAATTTGAAAATAAAAGTTTATTTAAAAAAAACATTAAAAAAGGAAAATGACCCATTTGAAAGAATCGGATATTAATGATGTAAGTTCACTAATGAGGACTTAATGAGGCATTAATTAAAGATAATACTTCAAAAATAAAAGTGTACGGGAAATTCAAGAAGGGAAAAACCCTAACTACTCAAGTAGTTAGAAAATTTGATTTTTAAAGAGAATAAGGCTTTCATCGATGGTTCAATAATCAAATTATCACATGGGTAAAATATCAAAAGAAGAAAGTATAACCATCAATATGCAACAAAGTTTCTGATCAATAAAGAGAAAATTCCATCTTCTCCACTAATTTTCTTATTCTACACCATTTCTCATAGCTTTGTGCTTGAATCTATGAATCGGGCACAAGGTTGAGTTCTTGAGTATGCTTGTATACTTCAAAAGACTTTTCTTATATGATCATGGAGTATTTACAGCCATATATATGACTATCAGAGATTTTGTAATAAAGAACATATTTCATGAATAAAACTCCACGAAGAATTACTTTGGAGTTGATTTCAATTGTATCTTATAACTTTGACTCTTAAGTATAAGATATTTAAAATTGATGTATCAAATTCTCTTTTGATCTTAAAAGTAATACACTTTTAAAATTCTTTGAGAGGATCAAACTATTTTCTCCTATTTCTTGTTAATTTTAATGACAAAAATCAACAAGCTAACATTATGTTAAACACTTAGCAACCTAGAGATAATTGTCTTGCATGAACTTCCGAAATGTCTCAAACCCACATTCAGAAATTTCCAAAAGCAGAAATACACATTGCTAAGCAAATATGCAATGGAAATAAACACTATGGACAACATTCAATAACCCATGAAAAACTCAGAAATTTAGGCAAATGTCAGGGAAAACCCCAATGTGGAGAAACCCAACAAAAGAGAAAGAGAGATTTTATTATTCAACTTCAGGAAAGTACATATCAGCAACAAAATCACAATTTCTAGCCAAGAAAAGTCCACTTACAACACACTAAAATAGTGCCAAAAATCTACCTCGTAATCTGTGCCAAGTCCGTACTATTGTACGACCCTCCATGTACCTCAAAATCTGTGCCAACAGTCAATTGTACGACCCAGAAACAAGCAAAACTCTTGAATTTGCCTCGAAAATCATGCCAAAGACTACCTCGATTTGTGTACCCTCTTTCACTTGTTGTATGGATCCGTATAGTACGGCCTCCCACAGCAGAAAAATAACTCAGCAATGAAACAAATATGTTTCCTTGGGATTTGTGTCCACTTTGTCTTGGGAAATGTGCCCATTATGTTGCCCTAATTTTCCTCTCTCAAGCTCTCTCGAAAAATCTCTCTCAATCTCCTCCAGTTGTCTTGCACACTACCCAATGCATTCTTTTATAAATCTGAAAATGATATTTTCCCTCCAAAGTGTCTTTTCACCTTCCCAACCCTAAATCCAAAGGCCAAGATCTAATCTTGCATTTTTCAAGATCAAAGGTCATGATTCATTCCCTCCAAAATGAATCACTTAAAATATTAAAGTACATTTCACTTTATTACGTAAGTGCACTTTAAGAAATAAAGTCACTTTAAAATTAGAAGGTACACTTTATTAGAAAGTCATTTTAATAAAAGAATCGCTTTACAACTTTATAAAAACTCATTACAAAGTTAAGTGCCTAGTAGTGTAAACATAAGGTTACATCCGCATACAAGACAAAATATGTGGAGTACCTCCCAAGCTAAAAAGCTAACATTCCCTCTTAGCGAGGGATATACTCACTGCCATCTCCATCATCTAGTCCCATCACACTATGCTTTGTAGGAGCTCCCTCTAAACCTAGAGTTATCCTCAACACTTGCACATAACTCGAACTAAAAGATCTTCTCCTGGCAACTATCCGAAAGCCTGAGCTCCTTGGAGAATCCACTTCATCTCGAGCATTGGTTCGACCACACTGGCTGAGCCTCCTACCAATGCTCAGAAGAGACTCGCTCTTTTCTCTCGGAATGCAAGACTGAATCCTTGGTGTCATTGCAGTCTCATGAGCCTCCTCATGTTCCTCATCCGACATTGAATCATACACTGAAGGTTGTCCTTGCAACATATACAACCTGTTCACCTGATCACCGATCAACTGCAGTTCCATCGGGTCCACTCCCTCACTGTAGATAAATACATGTTCCCTCTTGAACAATGTGCAATATCCTACATCCTCCAAGGCTGAGACTGAGAGCAAGTTAACCCTCAACCCTGGAACAAAGAGAACTCCATCAAGCTCCAGGAATCCTCCATACTCGAGTTAGAATCTAACCCTTCCAACTCCACGTACAACTCGTGCCATACCACCTTTATTAACCACCTGTTAGTCAGGACTTGCCTCTGTGATATTTAGGAATACTCGCCAAATTCCCATCATATGGCAAGAGGCTCCACTATCCACAACCCATCTGATATTAACCTCCAAATCCTTCGTTGCCGACACTGGACACTAGGGTAACCAAAGAAAATTCTTTGTCAAACTTGGAAGCAAAGTCCTCCATGGTTGTTGTAGCAGTTGTCTCAGGACCCTCTGGTTCCTTCTTCTTCTTCCTCTCAGTACAATGAGAAGCTAGGTGCTCCAACTGGTTACAACAATAACATCTGACTTTACTCAAGTCCCTTTTAGAACTTCATTTCTTCTTGTTCTTTGTAGCAAGAGCAACATTCTCATCAACTCCATCTGTCTTTTGTTCACTGCTTTGAGAGCTTTCCCGGATCTCCTCATGAGTGAAATCATCTTATAGTCTGCTCCAATCTGGAAGATGCTCACGACCCACCACACACTTCACGAAGACTTCCCATTCCTTGGTGAATCCTTTCAAAGCTATCCTCACCAACTCTGAGTCCGATATGACCTCTCCAACAACAGGCAACTCATCTTTCACTTGAGTTACCTGGGTAAGATAAGAAGAAATACTCTCCTCCTTCCCCATCTTGGTATCATGCAGCTTCGCCTTCAAGGCCATCTTCTGGTTCTCATTCTTCACCTCAAATAAGTGCATCCCACATCTCCTTGGTTGTCTTCTTCTCAGCCAAGTGTGGGATAAGGTGATCCTTCACCCCATCCAGAATAATCATATGAGTCTTGGCCTCATTGACCTCATGCAAGTCCAAAGCAACAGGATCTGTTGCGGGAGTTACAACAACAGAGTTGACATAGTTCCAAATCTTGTTCTCCTTAAGAACAACTTACATTCGGACCTTCCACTGCAAATAGTTGGAAATGTCATCCAACTGATCCTCAAATCTAATACTTGCAGCCATATTCCCTATCACAACTCAAGGAAAACAATCACAAAATTTCCCCCCCTTCAACCTTGCCCAAAAATCTCATTGTTCACTGTCACTCAGAGCCCAAGCTTTGATACCATGTTAATTTTAATGACAAAAATCAACAAGCTAGTATTCTATCAAACACTTAACAACCTAGAGATAAGTGTCTTGCATGAACTTCTGAAATGTCTCAAACCCACATTCAGAAATTTTCATAAGCATAAATACACATTGCTAAGCAAATATGCAGTGGAAATAAACACAATGGACATCATTCAGTAACCCATGAAAAACTCAAAATTTTAGGCAAATGTTAGGGAAAACTCCAATGTGGGGAAACCGAACGAGAGAGAGAGAGAGAGAGAGAGAGAGAGAGATTTTATTATTCAGCTTCAAGAAAGTACATATCAGCAGCGAAATCACAATTTCCAGCCAAGAAAAGTCCACTTACAACACACTAAAACAATCCCAAAAATCTGCCTCATAATCCATGACAAGTTCGTACTATTGTACGACCCTCCCTGTATCTCGAAATTCGTGCCAACAGTCAGTTGTACGGACTGTTCTGTACGACCCAAAAACAACAAACAAAACTCTTGAATCTGCCTCGAAAATCATGCCAAAGACTGCCTCAATTTGTGTGGCCTCTTTCACTTGTACGGAATGTATGGATCCATACAGTACGGCCTCCCACAGCAAAAAAATAACTCAGCAATGAAACATATATGCTCCGGATTTGTGCCCACTTTGTCTTGGGAAATGTGCCCACTATGCTGCCCTAATTTTCCTCTCTCAATCTCCTCCACTTGTCTTGCACACTACCCAATGCATTCTTTTATAAATCTGAAAATGACATTTTCCCTCCAATGTGTTTTTTCATTTTCCCAACCCTAAATCCAAAGGCCAAGATCTAATCTTGTCTTTTTCAAGATCAAGGGTCATAATTCATTCCCTCCAAAATGAATCACTTAAAATATTAAAGTACGTTTCACTTTATTACATAAGTGCACTTTATGAAATAAAGTCACTTTAAAATTAGAAGGTACACTTTATTAAAAAGTCACTTTAATAAAAGAACCACTTTACAACTTTATAAAAACCCGTTACAAAGTTAAGTGCCTAGTAGTGTAAACATAAGGTTACATCCGCATACAAGACAAAACATGCGAAGTATTTCCCGAGCTAAAAAGTTAACATTTCTCGTGAGGAAGATATGGATGCATTTGTATATGATTAACAAGATTGTATGTTTGATGTTGATCACAAAAATTATGATGTTGAAGCTCTCCTTCAATCTTTTTATTGTTAAAAGACTTCTTGTTGCACATGAAGATCAAATCAGGTTATTGAAGAACCATTTGTTTGAATAAATCCAAGCAATAAAGATCTAGGGTTTGCTACCTTAACATTCTCCTAATCCAAGATATCACAGATATATCTTTTAGCCAAAGAGGAGTACCACCGCTATAAAAATGCATGGGGATTCATGTCCTCGTAAAGTTATCATTTCAGTCCTAACGGATTCAAACGTCAACAAAACCTAATTTGGAAATTTCTATTGTATATCACTATTTGCATACTGTGTATAGTAGGACTTTGACATTCATACACTTGAGCTCCACAAGTTCATTGATTGTTAAGTTAAACCTGCAATACCTCTAAATATGAGTGTAATTGAAATATGTTCAAGCACATATACTCCAAGAGGCATAAAAGATTGGCCAAATACAGAATGAAAGATTTAATGTTTGTGCACTACAATTTCAACTTTGTAGTAAACAATTGAAGCGGAGCAAATGTGACGACAACATCTAGCTAGATAAGGTTGATTTAACATAAGATTGGACTGTCGATATAGAAAAAGCTTTCAAAGATGAGGACCTTAGTTCATGACAAAGAATTACACACCAACTCAATAGCACCATCATATGCAAAGACAAGGTGTTCTCATTCATGTGCTTGACAGTGGCTTTTATTTAACCATGTTTCACCATTTTACATCATGGTCATCATCCATGGCATATGTGCATTCAAAATATTTGTATGTAAAAATTTGAAGCTGTTTACTTGAGATTCATTATTTATGTCTATTTTTATCTGGATGTACGTTTTCATTAGACTCTCAAGTATTTATGAATTTGTTTATGTTAAACAAAGATCATTTAACGAATTGTTCATGGGAAAACCCCTTTTTAATGCATAGATTATTACCAAGTTTTGGCAAGTTGAGTCCCCACTTGAGTTTTCCTAAAAGCATGCCCAGTCCAAGTCACTTGTGACTTCGCTAATAACTTGGAAAGGAACTCAATATCATCAGAACTTGTGAAATTATAAACATCAATTCAATTGGAAGTAATATTGTTGCAACTGAGTTTCTATATATTGTTTTGGAGAAAACAAACAAGTATTAACTCGGAAGGAAAAAAATTATATCATAGTTCCTGGTCTACCAAACACATCTGATGAAGAGAACAATAATCACAACACCCCAAGAACAAATGGAATCCATAAATGGCATCTGCATTGTTGTCAACAGTAGAAAATTTGACTGGGCACACACAAAATAAACTAATGAGTGGCCTTAATGTCAGTGTCTATGACTGTAAGTACAACACTGATACATGCTTTATTACAACCCTGACGTGTGTGTTTTAAGGTAATATTGATTGAAACTGCACAAAAATTAGAATTTAAAATAGTAAGAGTAATGCAAAAATTAATCAATGTAGTCTTGGTGTTATCGAACATTATCCTTTAGTGTTTTCCTTTTAAGTGCAAATCATAAAACACTTCACAGCAAACTTTGAAATTGCACCCACCAATCACCTAAAAATTGTATGGGTAAAAAGTGAAGGATAAATACACCCCCATCAAAATGACAAAGACAAACTGAACTTTTAATTCTTATGAGAGGCTCTCTTATCCAAGGTTATCTCCATTACAAGACTTCAGTTTATATTAATATACTAGATTTCATGATCTGTGGCAACTGATGAAATGACTGCTCACAAGGATGCACTCTTCTCATGCCATGCATCTCATGGCTTATTACTTTCCACCGCTAGTTATTTAGATACCACTGAGCACTATGAATTCAGTTGAAGCGCATGCAAAACTCAATGTTGTGAAAGCTTCCCATCAAGTGTTTTTATCATGTATCCAATAATGGGATGTGAACGAGAAAACAGCATTATAGTAAGAAATGTCAATACCCAAGAAAAAAACAGTCTTGACAGTACATACTACAAAAATTGCATCAACTTCATCCTCCTCCATAGGATTTTAAGCATGAAATCATAGTCACCATACTGGCAAGTATGACTCACGTGTACTTGTATCTTGTAAGTATGGCTTGTGATAAGTACTAGCTCAATACTCAGCCAAGTAACACTGACTGAGTATTGGCCAGTCAATGCTCACCATACATGCAAATATTGGGGACTATTGGCCGAGTATGCCAAATATCCTCAGTACATACTCACCATACTCCTGAGTAATATTTCCTGCAGTAAACGTTAACCTTTTTTCTTTTTGTTTACTGCCAAGTATGCCAAGTCACTTGCCTCAGCGATGAGTCAAATATGAGTATGGTAATTATGCATGAAAGTAAGCTTTCAACTCAACTATCCAAGAAACTCGAGGAAAAATTAAAAACAACTTTCTTGAAAAAGCCTCAAACTCAATATGCCAAAGATACAGTATTTTCCATAGAATTTCACAAACAATTTGCATAATTATTGGAATCAATGATAGTGTACAGGATAGTTTACAAGTTTCGAAACTGATACTAAACAAAAGACTTCCCCATTATGTTACCTCAAAGTTACAAATGTGTCAGAGGCTCAACGACAAGACATTACAATCTCAATGTATTACAAGCACAACCAATAAATACTCCCCCTTTTATTCAGAATACAATAGCAAAAATATAAACACTCAATGGAAGGAAAAATATTCCTTTAAACATGCATACTTACAAGTTATTTTTGAGGTTTCATATTCCCATATTTTACTTTGCAATATCAGATTGCTTTAATAACTGGTTTTTTTTCCTCATCAAAAACATGACAATACGAGGAAAAAGAGACCTCTTTTTCTTCATTTTAGCAAATTGACTATCTTGAGACTCTGTGTTTTCAATCTTTTCTTCTGACAAACTCTTTATGCTCGTCATCTGACTTGGAGATCCCAAGCTGACCTTTTGAGTGCCACCCCCTTCTTTAGTGTTATTCTGATCACTTTGATTCAAACCTGTGAGATCTTTCCCATTATTGACTGGACTCTGCGGCGCAACAGAGTTTTTCACTCCAGCAACTGCATCACCCGTTTTCCTGCGCTGCTCATGTTCTGCCCTCCATTTTCTAAGCTCATCCTCAACAGCCAGCTTTCCTGCCTTGGCTTCACTTGCCTTTTTTAAGGCATCCTGCAATGTATCCTTCCTTGAATTTATTTCTTTGTTTGCATCCTCCAAGTTCTTCATAACCTTCCCTTGATTTTCCTTTGCAGCATCTACTTGGGCCATAGCAGCTGCCACTCGGCTGTTAGCAAGTTCCTCAGCTTCATGTGCCTTTTTGCTTAAGGCATAGTACTCTTCTAAAGTAAGTGTCACTCCAGATGGATTCTTTGACTCGGAAGATCCTCCTGCTGACTCACTTTCGTTTAAAGCTTTGATTGCTTTAAGAGCTATTGTTTCTGAAGCCCGAGCAGCTTCTGTCTCCTTTATAGCTGCTTGCAACCTACTCTCAGCAGTGCTCACAGCAGCCTTAGCTTGTTCTGTTTCCTCCCTACATTTGCGCATATTCTCTCTAGCTGCTTCAGCTGCAATCTTGGCTTCCTCTGCCTCAGTAGCAGCACGTTGTAAAGCCTTCGGAAGCTCCGCCATGGTTTCCTTGGCCTGTCTTTCTCCAGCTTGTACCGATTCCAGTTCTTCACTTGCTTTCTTCAATTCAGCTTCTAAAGCTGCAACAGCTACAGATGCCATCCCTTCCCTTTGTCGCATTGTTGCCAATGCTGCCTTCTCTCCTTCCAACGCTTCTCTTAGAGATTCAACAGAAATTGTCAAGTGAGATACATCTTCTGTGGCTTTTTTTAGACTTGCCTTTACCTCCTCCAGTTCTGCACCAACTGGATTCAGAACTGCAACTGCTTTTCCCTCTGCTATTTTGGCTTGTTCTAACTCATCAATTGTTTTTGCAAGGCTTTCTTCAGCTTCAACCGATTCTGCTGCTAATTTTGATTCATCTTCCTCATGAGAAGCAAGTTCCACTTTTAAGCTCTGCAACAAAGACTCTGCAGTTTGAAGCTTTGAGTTCAGGTCTTTGGCAAAAGAAAGGTGTTGTTGCAGCCTCTGAAGTTCCCCATTTGCAATCTTCATTTCCTTAGCTCTCCCCTCAGCCTCTCGTACTTTGGCCATTGAAGCAGCCAATCGTTGTTCCTCTGCCTCCTGGTGTGTAGAATGAGCCATATCCAAAGAGTCCTTTGTTGCAATCAGCTCAAGGGTGAGCTCATCAACCATTTTCTCTGTTTCTTCAGATGCATATAAGGCCTCCTCTGCCTTCTTTATCGCAATGTCTCTGGCCTTCATCAAATGCGAGTATTCTTCTTTCATGTTTTCTAATTCATTCTTCACAGCTTGCAATTCTGCAATGGCTGCTGCATGCCTCCCTTTTGCAATTTCCAGTTGTGTCTTCCAAGCAACACTTACTTCATCTGTCACACCTTTCTCCATCTCCTCAACTCGCAACCTTGCAAGTTCAGAGTCTTGGGTTGCTTGCTGTTCTGCAGTCTCTGCTCTCTCTAAATTCAGTATTAACTCATCTATGAGCTTCTTTGTGCTGTCCAGCTCCTTTAGAACTTGCACCTTTGCATCTTCTGCTGCATTAAGTTGTCTCTTCAACTCAGGGAGCTCTTTTTGCACCCTCTGAAGCTCAGCCTCAACAAACTGACGTTTCTACAGAAATAGATTCCATGTTAGTTTTCCAAATTGAAAACCCCAATACTGAGTTTCATTCTCTGTAACATGAGTACATACGAACAAATAAATTCACCAAAATAGATATAGAAATGTGGAAATCTACCCTTCAATAATTAATTAATTAATTAATTAATGAACAAAAATGCCTTTCCTTGAGAGAACATAAAATGAATTGCCACTGCTTCAAGAAATGGATAAAAAAAGGTTTTCCAATTTACAGGACATACAATCAAGGATGCATGAAAGTATCAAATAGTCTAGCAAAGCTTGAAATAAATGAATAAGGTGAACAAAAATGCCTTTCCTTGAGAAAACATAAAATGAATAGCCACTTCCGTCAAGAAATGGATAAAAAGGCTTTCCAATTTACAGAAAATATAATCAAGGATGCAAAAAAGTAGTAAACGGTCTAACAAAGCTTTGTAAAATTAAGACATGAAAATGGGAACAATTTCTAGGGCAGTCAAACAGAGATAAGGCAGCAGGCTTGATAAATATTTAATAATAGATTCTCAATGCTTTACATCTAAATAAAAAAACATGAGATGCATGTCAACACGTGATATATGGTGATTAACATTTGGGTAAGTACAATCAGTATAAATTTTTACTAAATTCAGAGACTTGCAAAAGGTAAGTTGGTTTTTCCAAATTCATTGGCAAATCCTTGGAATATGGGACACAACGTTTCTGAGAGAAGATGCTGCATACAAACTTACTCATCGTTTTGGTTGATTCAAAGGAAATTATTCGTTCACAATGAAGTTCTTATGTGCCGGATTAAGGACAAAAAATCTTTCCTATTGTATTATCATTTCATATTTCAGCTTGAAAATAAATTATGATAGCAGTAAATACAGAGGCAAAAGTACATTTCTATTTTAGCAATTGATAAGAACACTAGGTGCATAATCATGCTAAACTTTATTAACTGGTGAAATCTTGGAAACAAAGTTACCAAAACTTAGAAGCATAAGTGAGGCAATTTGATAGAGCAGAGAGATAATTTATAATCGTTTAGCATCTAGATAGGTAAAATTAGGACTTTTCAACAGCAGTATATAAACAGACATTAGTAATTACTCATTACAATGATACAAAATTACAACCTATCAGATATGAAATTAAACAGGTTAACAGACTCAGAGTCATGGGATCAACATACGTCAAACACTAACATAGATAGTACACAATTGCAACCAGGGAAACTAGAGGTGGAATAAGTTCTCAACTTCCCAGCAGTGGCATATATCTACAAGGAACAATTCCTTAATGTTCATACATAAATATTGAAGGATAAGAGTATATTGTACCAGATCATTGGAAAAGAAGCTTTTTTATGTAGCTAGATGCTAATGTATTCATTAATAATTTCTTAAAATTACTTGCAGGATTTAAACTTTGTTTCTATTTTTCAATTTATTTATTTCCAACAGAAAACTGCAACAGCCATTATGAATGACTGGTTTGTTCTGAGTTCATGGAAACCTGCAAAGCGCTAATTTATCTGGGAAACTCATTCTAGGATATTCCCAGTTAAAGACAGTTTTGTGCCAATGCAAATTTATATGAATCAAATGCAACAATTTGTTCAGGTATATTTCATAACTCTCTTTAAGAAGTTACTCATAACTGTCATGACACTCATAAATTTTATTCTGTCAAAGGTTGCCCCACATAGAATCAATCACACCTCGAGTAAATATGATAAACATAACAAGTCAATTTTTTCTTTTGCCAGCATACAGTTTGAACTATTCATATATGGAAAAAAACACTAAAATATTGAACATTTCAATCTGATGAAACATCATTTCCTAAAGTGCATTCCAGAAAAAATCAAATAGAGACACATGCAGTGCATGATGTTTTTACAAGGAAAAGCAATCAATTCTTAGAATTAACCAAAATATGGTAAAATTTGTTGCACATTCAGAGTTATAACAGAGACCAATTGCTATACCAGCTGCTGCTATACCTCAAGTGCTATGCATAGATATAGCAGTTGGTCAGCCTATCAGGACCATACAGTTCTGGGTCTGACCCAGCCAGCTGACTGGTTTCACACTGAAGCGACCAGTTCAGCATCTGAACCTGCCGGTTCATGCCAGTTCAGTAGCTGAACCTGCTGCTGCTATGCAAATTATTATCTCATATATCAATAGGTTGTACTAAGAGCTCAAAAAAGAGATATTTTGCCATGAAGAGAAATTACTTGGGTGGTGATCCCATGTTCTGATTCGTCATTTCTGTTGAGCTCACTACCCATTTTCCTTCGCCAATCAGCAGGTTGTCACCAACCATTGCCAGGATGGATTGGGTCATGATTCTCAACGCAATTGTGATGGTCTCAATGGATGGTCCTTTCCTCTCCCTTATGATCAAACTTGTTGTTTTGTTGCATGAAAGCCTTAATTACATACATTTTTTCAAGCATCGGGCCCCAAACTTTAATGTCCTTGTCCATTTTTAGTTGAAGGACCTAAGCCAGGATAGAAATCTTCTTGCTAGCTTCCTCCTTACTCTCAGTTTCTTCTTTCACCATTCCCACAATCATATCTCTTACTAACCCATTCCATGTCCATGACTGCCTTAAAAGACATTCTTCTTCCTTCTGGTATGCTTCAGGTCAATTGGTAAAAAGATATAGGGGCCTCCTGATCCTTCACCTCTAGACATGGCTCTCTCTTCAGCTCCCTTCCTCCTATTTTCTTCCACTTTTGCTCTTAACAAGGAAGGATGGCGTTCCATATATGCAGATCTGTGAGCTTCCACTCGGTCAACATATCTTTTCTTTCGCCATTCCCACAATCATATAGCTTACTACACATTCTGAATCCATGACTGCTTTCAACTTTCAAGACATTCTTCTTGTTCCAGGTCCATTGGTAAGAAGATATAGGGGCCTCCTGATCCTTCACCTCTAGACATGGCTCTCTCCTCAGCTCCCATCCTCCTATTTCTTCCACTTTTGCTCTTACCAAGGAAGGATGATGTTCCATACATGCAGATCTGTGAGCTTCCACTCACTCAACATATCTTATACGAGGTGGCCCTTTTCTATCCTTCACTGGAATTCTTCTTCCCCTCTGAGACATCGGTCACTTTGCCTTTGTCAAAGTAGGTTGATCCCCTCCAGCCACTCCTTAACTGTATAGACAACTCTATCCCCTGCCTACGCATCTGGCACAACCTCTACCCACAGGTCTCACCATTGATTCCTCGAAGGAAACTAGTGTTTTTTCTCCCCAAATTCAATATCCAGTTCCCAGACCACTTGCCTCCCCTACCCCTCAACAATTGAGTATATTGAGTTCATCTGTGGATTTTTAATATAAGCTAGCTTTACATCTAATTGTATCACATTCTTACTTTGCCTGTTGTAGGTTTTTTAAGATCCTCCTCGTTTCCATCATTATCACAGTATGTTCAATTGATATGAACACAGTAACAGCACTGCAAAATACTCACATACAAAGGAAGCAAACAAGAGAGCAAGTATGTAACTGTTAACACAAGAGGAGATTGTCAAACTGTACACATGTTGTACATTTCTAGATTGTATTAGATCATATAAGAGTGCAAAATCGGTGGAGAGTGATCATCTCTGATCAAGTCTACAAAAGATACAAATATAAATTACAAGTTAGGTGAGTGATCATGATCACCCATAAAAGACAGAAGGCAAGTGTACTAAAGTACAAAAGAGATATAGTACAGTAACAATACATGTACGAACACATTCACTAGACTACGTCTCATCAATTCCTCCCTTGGATGAAATCAACCCTGATTTCTGCTGGAGATGGGGACACTGCTGCTCAAATGCTAAGTGGAACAGACACTTGGCTTGAGTGGGTAAAGTGCATTTGTGGCCCACCAAGTGGTAATCTCAGGCTTCCTAGTAGATCGGGTGCAGACATCAAGAGATATATCTTCAGGAAGAGAAGGCTGAAAATTTTGAATGGTTTCCCCCAGATGTGTGATTGAAATTGGTTCCTCCAAGTGAGGTGGCTCATACAATTTGAAATGTGACTAATGTCCATGAAATCATGGATTCTAAGATAGATCCAACTTGAAAGCATTGGGACCCACTTGTTGAGTGATGGTGTAAAGCCCATACTGGCTTGGCTTGAGCTTGTGATGTTGATTTTTGAATCTATGTTTGTCCAAGTGAAGCTAAACTCGGTTACCAACCTGAAAATGTGGAGCAACTCGATGTTTGTCATGTAGTGTTTTGTACCTGGCCTTTGTCTGCATCCATGGAATCTGTTGTCGATCTTGACCAAGTGCTGTACAAAGAAAGGAGCTATGTCATGCTCCTTCTGCTGGTGAGATGTGGAAGAAGATGGGTGAGCAACCGGAATCTCGGAAGGGGCAAGAGGCTGAAAGCCATAACAGACCTAAAATGGGGAAATCTCTGTAGAGATATGAGTCACCTTATTGTAGTTCTGCTGCAAAATGTGCAGGTATTGATCTCATTGTTTCTTTTCTTGGTGGTATGTGTGAAGAGCATGGACCAAGATTCTATTAACTACCTCAATCTGGTCGTCAGTTTGGGGATAGAATAGGGTCAAAAACCACAACAGACAGCCTAAAAGCTTCCACACTGATTTCCAAAAGTGACTTCGAAATATAGAGTCACGAGCAAAAATGATGGTCAATAGTAAGCCAAAATGCAGTGCATGAAAACTCTGCAGATTTAGGGGCACCGATAGTCTTGTTCCAAGCGATGAAATTGCCATCTTAGAGAATCTGCAAACTACTATGAAGATGCAGTCATGTTACTGCTGAGTCATAGGCAAACCACTGATGAAATTCATGGAAACTGATTCCCATGCCCTAGGCCCTAGAGGGGACTGACAAACACTAGGACAAACCAAGCTTTCTATTAAAAAACATTCGGGGACTGACAAACACTAGTACAAACCAAGCTTTCCATTAAAAAGCATTCTTGATTCTTGATTGCAATAAGAACATCTTCTTATGTAATCTTCCATGTGTTTCCCCGTGGAAGGACAAAAGAAATACTGATGTAGGTACAAGAAAATTTCTACACACCAAAGTGCCCTCGTGATGAAAAGTGGGCCTCCTTGAGAATAAGGCATACTGGCCCAACTGGAACACAAAGTTGACTCAACTAGTACAGAAAACCATCACATACCATGTAATCTAGAACAGGGGTCTGATTGACCATCGTGGGATGTTGGATGATTCCATGGCAAGACCAAAATGGGGGTTGGTAGTGTATTTACCATTGATCTTTCCATTCCTCACAGGTTGCATGTCCCACGTCTAAAATGTGAAGGACCATGGCAAGAAGAGGACTGTTGCGTAAATCAACCACTTTGTTGGAGCTACCCTTCTTGTATTTGACCACTAAGTGAAATAGCTGAATGTAGGAACCCCATTTTCAATGTCTTCGTTTCTGAATTTTAGACTGAATTCAAGAACTGAAGAGGTTGATGATCAACATGGAGGATAGTTTCCTTACCAAGGATGTAGTGTCTCCATTGCTTGAATGCTTGGATCAACCGATAAAATTCCTTGTCATAAGTGTTGTAGTTGATTTTGGCTTTGGAAAAGCTCTCAAAATGGTAGGCTATTGGATGTCCTACCTGCTTAAGAATGGCCCCTGTGCCATATTGGGAAGCACCCGTGTCAATCTCAAAAGGCTGTAGCATATCTCGCAGAACAAGCACCGAGAAAGAGCAAGGAACATCCTTAAACTTCTGAAATACTTAGTATGCTTCAGGAATCCAATGAAAAGTTTTCTTATCACTGACTTTGATTCAATAGTCAAGCATAGTGAGAGTGATGGCAAATGAATTTTCTATAAAAATTCATTTCTTGTAGGAAACTCATAAGATCTATGGTATTGGTAAGGGTAGGCCTCTATTTCAAAACCTATACTTTGGTAGGCTCTATGTGAACTCTACTCTTATCAATTACAAAAACCTAATAATGGACAAAGGTTTATAAAAATATTTTGAGTCATGCAACTTGTACTAGTGGAGGAGATCCAAAACTATTTGAACTGTTAACTTTTGGGGTTACTCCAAAAGTGTTTTCACCTTGCTAGGAGAGTGCTATGTCTCCTAGCCCCTTGGACATATGGATGGCTCGGTTTGGGTGGATGCTTGACCTTGGTTAGAGCGTTGGCATGGCACCCTTACCTAGGAGGTTGTTACCCTGATCAGCATGACAACTAACACATTGAATGCATATAATGGGGGAGTCAATCATGCAATCAAGGGAGGTATCCATCTAGGAGAAGGAGAGTTGACTGCTTGGAGGAGGGCACTTAGCTCTTAGATCTTGGGACCATATGATATACACCTTAGGTTGGACACTTGACTTGAGGACACTTGGGTTGAGGGGCATACTTCATGGAGGTTGGTGATGGATCTTGACACAAATGTTGAGAAGGAGCATCGGAGCTTAGTGACCACACTGGAGCACATGAGAGTAGCATTGGGCATATGAGAGGACATACGGCACACAGTAAGAGGAGTGCCTTGCATAAGGACACTTGGATAGCAGACCACCATGAAAGAGGGAGCGTTGGACTAATAACTTGTTGGATAGCACATCATCTTGGAGGAGGGGCAATGACCCCAAGGAGGATCATGCTTGGAGGGTGTTTCACTTTTGAGGGTTGATAAACCCTAGTTTGACATATGTACATTCTTGTATTGTAGAGCACTCGGTTACCCACCAAGTTGCACTAGGATGGACTTGCAGTTGAGCCGCCAAGGTTGAACAAGATACTTGTTCAAATTCAGAGTTCAGAAGTTCATCCGACCATTGTGGCCCCTTTTCTTCTTCTTCTTCTTCTCCCACATTTTCCATACCCCCATGGGGAATTGTAATAAGATGAGCTAGCACGATGAACTTTGTAAAAGGCTTAGCCCCCTAAGACTTGGTCATAAGTACATTACTCTAGAGTGTTTTTTTTTACTTTCTAATTATATCTTGCTGCCTTACAAGAGAGATATGATTTTTAACTTTTTTCACTCAATCTCCTCCAAAGTTGGAGTATGTCCTAGTGGCTAGGCCTTGGTGTGTTGTCTAAGTCTAGTGTCTAATGTATATTACCATGTTAGTCATCATTTTTGAGTCATATGGAAATGCACTAAGTCCCCCTTAGGTTTTTTTTAATGTTTTCAACAAATAAAAACTCCAGCAAACAGGATATTTTAATTGTAAATGATGTATAAGTTAAATAAGTGGTACTAAGACGCATTATATGTCTTAGGGGTACTCAGAATACCCACTTTACCTATGCACCACCTTGTTGAGGAAAAATATTGGTTTTACCCATTAAAAATCAATTTCTCAAAAAGGGTGAATAAAAAGATAAAGAAAAGGAAAAAATCAGCAATCCTTAAATCAAGGAAACATGTTTGTAGTCCTCTCAATCCTTGTATCTGTAGTCCTCTCAAGTGGTGGCGAGTTGTATCAAGTGAAAGGAGACTTAACTGGAGTGATTTTTCATATAGTGGAAATCCCAAGGAAAGAAGGCGCACCTTCCTCTTTATCACGCTTTTTCCCTTGACATGTGCGCCCTTGTGCTTCGGAAACATCACACTTTTTCCTTGAGATGACATGTGCGCTTTTGTGCTTTGGGAAACATCACGCTTTTTCCTAGAGGTGACTCGCCCTTGTGCCTTGGAAACATCACGGTTTTCCTTGAGATGAATCGCCCTCATGAATTGGAAACATCACCTTCTCATGTTATATAAGAAAGGCGAACCCCCTCCTCAGAAGGAGTTGGAGCTTGGGGAAAGAATACTCGTGTTGTAATGCTATTATTGTAAACTTTCTTGAGAATTGAATAAAAGACTTTGGAGGTCAATTGTGGATGGTGTTGATGGTATGGATGCAAATTGTTCATGTGTATATTTGAGGTACTTGTAATTTCTTAATATGTCCCTTGGATGTAAGATCTATTTGAACTAGGTTGTTTATATATGATCTTGTTATCCTTCACATTTGCGAATATAGATTTCATGTTTATTTATGCTAATATGCATGTTTTCTAGTTTTCATTTGTAGGGAAATTACATGCTTAACGAAAATTTTTGGCAAGAATTGTCTTAGTTTCACAGGTTCTCAAGATTGGAGCGGTGAAGCATTTGACTGCAATACTTCACCCATCTTCAAGATATTTTGGAGCAAGAATCCCTCAACCATTTCTCAAAGGACTCCATAGCCCAAGGATTCAATCTTGAGAAAAACTCTTTTCCTCTTGTTATCCCCATTTTGTGGGATAACTAAGGAGATCATGTCTCGAGGCCCTCAGGTTGCAGATGTGGAGTGTCGAGAGACCACATGACCAACAGTGTCCACTTGCACATACAGAAGCCCGCTCTATCACCACATTTCAATCCATTGTCAGCGCATCCACCACACTAGCTAGATTATGGAAGGCAGATGGGTCTTGCTCCATGCAGTACAAGTCGGGTATTTTGGCAGGTAATCACCCTAATATTTAAGGCATTTAAACATGTTGTATTTGAGCTACTTTTGATTATAGAACGCCTGCTTAGACATTATGCTTGACCTTGTTTCACCTAGGTGAGTGTCATAGATTTCGTAGTAAGTGGCCAACCTTGGGGAAGGTTTGTGACTAGGGGTCCCTTAAGGGGTTATCGTACCATTCCCAACCATACTTACCACTTTCCACTCATTAGACTCCCATCATATTGTCCTCTTCTAGGTCCTTTGACTTTAGTGACCCAAGAAGGGCATGTACTTCATTTCATGGGAAGAAGGGGTTGAAGGCCCAAAGGGATTGTTGTTGGCTAAAAAGATAAAAGCCTAGATATAGACCTTCCAGATGCTTCACCCAGGGATATCGGAGAAAGCAATGAAATGCTTCTCTGTAAGAAAAGGGGGGCCTACAAAAATAAATGATAATGAATGCTTAAGGGGTTAGTTGGAGGATGGGAGGTCTCATTACGAGCCGGCCTATCATGATCATGGGTATTTGGCGGTATGACATTACCATCATCTGGTCACCAAGCCAAGGTAGTGGCTCATAGTTACACAACTGAGAGAAAGGGGGTCTCATCACGAGTCATCCTTCTCATTTCCACGAGGTACGTGTGAGTGACATTATCATTATCTGGACACCATGCCAGGACAATGGTCTTCAACTCATTCCTTAAAGCATGAAAGAAATAAAGAATGGCAAGAAGATGGGCTTGGAAAAAGTGCATCACAAACGAAGGTGCCACACACCCTCTACAAAGGCACCCATGAATGAGACAATATGAGCCCTTATATGTCATGAAACTCAACGACCTATGAAGTCTAAACCCCTTCCACCTCATCACCCACTACATAACCTTGAAAGGCCATCCTTGGGAGCATCCCCTACTTAAGGGCTTTGGTCTACCCAATAGGACTCCTATGACACCCCTCCCATACTTAAACTTGGTTAATTGTATAGGGTTTTTGAGCATTTGTTTGATTTAATGAGGTAGTTTTGATGCACATGTTTAGGTGCCTTGCTTATTAGATGTGGTTTACACTTGTCATGATATCTTTGACTTCAGATCTTTGGAGGGAGTGCCCTTTTGTTATGCAAGACCTTGCTTGGTGGCCAGTTTTTGGGAGAACAAGCCTAGCTTGGGTTTCCATGGGGAAAGAAGCCCACCGGATGGATGCCTAGGGCTCGCATGCCGGATGACAGAGACGTGCCTTTGGAGATCTAGAAGACATAATGACGGACCTAACCCAACCCGTGTTAGAATATGATGGATGTGCTCGTTTAACCATAGACAATATCACTATTGTCACCCAACCATAGGACGAAGCCACCCCTGAGAACCTTAACCTTGACAGAGAATCATTCCGGAAGCAAACCCTAGGCTAGATAGCCAAACAAGATAGCGCACCTCTCTCTCTCCAAAGATAGCGCACCAAACAAGAGCTGATCAAATAGTCCAAACCATAACCAAGAGATAGTCCAAGCCAAAACCGAAATATGCGAGCTACAACAACTGCAACGACAGCTCTCCTCCAAACTTGCGCACAAACTGGCCAACTGCAGTGCACACAAGTGTTGCTTCTGCAGTTCTGAGAATACTGGCTACAATGAAGACTGGCCTCTTTTATTTATACTAATTTTGGCAGACTGCCTGGGCCGACTTCTCATTCTGGGTACTAATTCTTTAGTATATAATATTTCCTTTAGCCAACTTCTTCTCTTGGAGGCTAATAACCTAATACAAGTCATTCTCTTGAGTCGACTTGTCTTCTAGGGTTATTAGCCAACTAATTAGGGTTTCTTCTTGCTTCCTGAAATATTCTATTCTCGTTAGGTTTACACGTGGAGGTAAATACCTCTCGCAGCTACCATAATATCAACACTCTCTCCTAGCTAGGGAGGTATTGAAGGTAATGGTCTTGAGCACAAACATACCATTCAACCAGTAACATCAACATAGTCGTATAGACTAACTCATGATTAGATAATGAGCACCATCATCACTATCAGTGTCATCAACTGCATCATCTCTCGAAACCATACTCCAACTGAGTAAACAGACATGATGTTGGATAAGTCACTCACTCCACAGAGTGATACAAGAACCCTTCTTCTAATCCAGACATATGTCCTAGAAGAATAAATGTCCTGGACCATTTTCCGTCTGTGGAAATCTCTGTCCATTGATCATCCATCTAGCTGATAAACATTTTTAATACTACTGATAGTCTTCAAGGCAATCAGAACACTGTCATTCAATAGAACACGACTCTGTCTATCCATAGTAGTACACAACTACAATCCTGTGGTACACTGCCACACCAAGTAGCACACAAATACTTGATCAGTGACATATAGTCACAATCAGTGGAACACATCCACCACAGTAGTATACATCTATTGTCCGGAGACATACAGTCTCCATAACAATCATATCATCTGATGTCAACCTGCACAGAAAAGTATTGTTATGATATAAACTGAATTATCTAGCCCATTCTTCCACTCACATCTGTGAGATTTGGAAGAGCATCTACCCTCAGAAGGTAAAACATCAATGATGAGCTATATAAACTATTCTTCTCAAGCAAGGAAGAATAATTGTCCCGATTTCTGAGCCTGGACCATTCACCTATCTGGGCCATTCCTCCGGCACTAAACAAAGTGCAACCTGGAGAGAATGAGTGAGTCTGCCCTAGGGAATCCCTGTTCGGGATTGTTGAACCTGGACCATTCACCTATTTGGGCCATTCCTCCGGCACTAAACAAAGTGCAAGCTGGAGAGAATGAATCTGCCCTAGGGAATGACTGTCCGGACCATTTCCTAAGGAAATGATTGTCCTGCACCAACCTCCAAAACGGACCATTCTTCGAAACTGCTCACAACTGTGAGCTTCGAAAGAATGATTGTCCGACGAAGCGGACCAGTCTTCTTGACCACTACTGAGAGTGATCGTCAAGAAGAGAGACTGTCCTAGACCATTCCCCATGTTAACCACAAGGGGAATCGCTGTCTATGGTACATCAACAATCCATCGAACCATTTTCATTACAAAAATGACCGTTCGATTTGGACCATTTTCCGAACTAGAAAATGCATGTCCGTCAGAAATCTCAAACCACTTTCCGAACTGGAAAGGAATTGCTCATCCTGGACCATTTTTCGAACTTGAAAAATGACTATCCATAAATCAATAACACATCGGTGCTCCCTCCCAACCTAGGAGTCATCTCTTCCTTTTTCAAAAAGGAAGTCGTCTCCACGAGCTCCAGCTTGAGTACACAAACTTTTTCATATTGGACAGAGGCTTCACCAAAATGTCTACTTATCTGCTCATCTGTTGAGATATATATTGGAGAACCACTTTCTCTTTTCTGGGCTTCATCACAGAGAGTGTAATGCTTGATCTCAATGTACTTCGGTCTTTCTGGAACATCGGTTTTCTCTGAAGGCTTCATATAGCTCTGATCAATGTAGTATATCTTTGTTGGATTCATCTTTTGTTTCTTGCTAGCTCATAACATCGTGGCAGGGCTCAAACTGGAACATATCTATGAGAGTTTGTCATGGATTAGCAATCCATCATCCTGGATTTCTGAGTAACCATTTTGATATAATATCTTTGTTATAGAAATATTTTCACCGCGCTTTTGTTGTGTATTGAAGGCTCTGCACCAATTTGTTTGAATCCATACAAGATCTTCTTCCATCTACATACAAGGGTCTCTTTCCGGTATACCTCAAAGCCTTTGAGGTTGCTCTATGGATATTGCGGACAATATACTGGCTCATGTAGAGGTATGTCTGGTTTACAAGCAATCATCATAGTCTTCTCCCTCCATCTGGGAGAACCTCTAGTTCTGGATCTTGCAATGCTTTCATTCATAAGTCTTCCATACACTGTTCTTCATCACAACATTCAGTTCCTCTGCTTGATTGCTTTTAGTGAGTTTATATGAGGCCGGTAGTCTTGGGATTCTCGATACACTGACTGGTTGTTATGTCTTTTCTTTCTCTCTTGGAATCTTCATGTTCTTCCTCATGTTTCTCTTTAGCTCTTGAGTTCATGTAGTTTTCTATAGATTCCATGCTCTGAAGATTCCAACTTCTTTCTTTCATCATAGGATCATGGATGTGGATGGACAACCAAGGATTACTTTAAGGCTTCTTTTCGAAGAAGACTTC
>JZKD02S2258376.1:926653-939538 GCA_000966675.3 Picea glauca | reverse complement strand
AAGGATGGATTAGCACACAAGCTGCCAACTAGTGGGCAGCCAATTTCAAGACAGGATAAGAATACACCAGTGGGTCTTATATCTCATTTGCACAGTGAATACCATGAGTGGATAGCAAAGCGAGGAGCTTTAAAAAATATATCATCTGAAAGCTATACAAACATGTACAAAAAAGTGGGAGCAGAGTTGTTTATAACTGGATTATAAGCTCAATTTGCAAAATGTTAAGATCTAAGCATAAAAATATGGTCAATAGTTCTAAGATCTAAGCTCAATTTTGTAAATAATGAAGTTATGAACATTATATTACAGTTTACCGTTGAAGTTTGAAATTTGAACTATTGATGGAATCTTACAACTCTTTGGTAATGAATATGATGCTCTAGAGTCTATTTCATTTTGTGGTTGATGTTGTCTGTTAGTATGTTACAATCTATCGATGACAAATGTTTATGATTGATGTTATATGTGTACTAAATGGTTGATACTTTAATGATCATCACTAATCAATTAGTTAAATGATCTTATATCTATGTTTTCATGTTTTTTGCAATTGATTCAACATTATGCATGTTATAAATATATATATATATATATATATATATATATATATATATATATATATATATATATATGCATCAAAATATATATTATTTATGTATTATATAAAAAACGCTCCCGCTCCTAAAGATTTTTGAAAATCTGCGCTTCCCGCTCCCGCTCCCTGCTCCCAACAACCTTCGCTGAGAGTACCAGGAGATGCGCTAGGCTAGGGCGCACTAATCTATCCGAAAATTAGGTCAATCCCTTCACTTAAGGTGCCTCAACGAGAGGGTTAGGGTTTTTGCAACTGCACCTGCTAGTAACCCTAGCGACAGTGCTTTGGTAATTGCTCCTGCTAGAAACCCTAGCAGCAGTTCTTCAACGAACTTAGTATCCTTATGGCTATGCTTCCTTCCAGTGGTTAGACTGAATGAAGGAGGCATGGGCCCATAACCTGTTAGAATATGATGGATGTGCTCGTTTAACCATAGACAATATCACTATTGTCACCCAACCATAGGACGAAGCCACCCCCGAGCACCTTAACCTTGACAGAGAATCATTCTGAAAGCAAACCCTAGGCTAGATAGCCAAACAAGATAGCGCACCTCTCTCTCCAAGGATAGCGCACCAAACAAGAGTTGATCAAATAGTCCAAACCATAACCAAGAGATAGTCCAAGCCAAAATCGAAATCTACTAACTACAGCAGCAGCTCTCCTCCAAACTTGCGCACAAACTGGCCAATTGCAGTGAGCACAAGTGTTGCTTCTGCAGTTCTGAGAATACTGACTAGAATGAACACTGGCCTCCTGTATTTATACTAATTCTGGCAAACTGCCTGGGCCGACTTCTCATTCTGGTAATTCTTTAGTATATAATATTTCCTTTAGCCGACTTCTTCTCTTGGAGGTTAATAACCTAATACAAGTCATTCTCTTGAGCCGACTTGTCTTCTAGGGTTATTAGCCAACTAATTAGGGTTTCTTCTTGCTTCCCGGAATATTCTATTCTTGTCAGGTTTACACGTGGAGGTAAATACCTCCCGCAGTTACCATAATATCAACAACCCGTACCACCCAAACGACTTGCCTAGGAGAGGCAAAACATCACCTCCTTGAGGGTTGACGTCATGAGGGGGGCTAGGGTTTGGTGGTGATGGAGATACACATTGACACTTGGCATATTTTCACCGGATGAGGCATGGAGAAGGCTTACCATGTGATGAGGAGGCTTAAAGAGCCCCAACGACTTCCATCTTTTCTTCAACAATTTGTTCAAGTGCCAAAACATCCCCTAAAGGGGTGACATCATCTTGTTTTAGGGTTTCTTTTGTGTTAAAGTGACAATTAAATATTATTATTTGATGCAAGGGGTAAGATAAGGGTTGTTGACCCCTTATCGTATGTTTTACCCTTACTAAGTGGACAAACTATGTGATAGACATTTTGTATAAATAGAGATCACGTGAATCTCATTTTATAACATAACTCTCCCATTGTGAGAAGTATTTGGCTGAAATTTTTGCTACTCTTGGTGATTATGGTGTTTCTCTTGTGAAATGTCTTTTGGGGAATGTCTCTTGGTGAATGGTGTGCACCCCTTAAAGGCTTTCTCTCTTGACTCTTGGATGAATTTTGCATGGTAAACTAGGGTTTGTTATCTCATTTCTTGGATTAAGTAAGGAAAAATCTGCACATGCTCTTTCTTTCTTGCTTATTTTGGTTAATGATGGTGGAAACCCTAGGGAGGAGTATGTTGGATACACCCTCCATCTTTGCTTCATCTTAGTGTTAACGTTATAAGTCTCTTCTTGAGTAAAGGTTGCTAGGAGAAATACGAGTGTGTATACTCTCCTAGATTTACCCTAAGTTGGTTGGCATACCCTAGGGAGTAAAAGGATTTATAACCCTAGGGTTGTTGTTGATCTAACTTGTGCTTTAAAGATCCCATTCACCCAATTTTAAAGGCACTAATCTGAATATTTTTGCATCAGAGAAATAAAATAGTGCATTGGGAAACGTCATGTTTGACCATATTAACTTTTTGCAATTTGGGTTTTGTTTCTCGTGCCTAGAGCACCTCTAAGCCACTAGGGCGTCCCCTCTAAAGGGGTATTGCTTGCTTCTGTTACAAACATTCATCTTCAGCCATTAGGGCTGCAGAAACCCTAATCTAACTTCTTCAATAACTCTTAAATCAACCATTGAAAGTTGCTCAAAGTTTGCACACATAAACTACTAGGCCTAGTGCACTTTTTGACAAAGTTTGGAGAAGTTTTAGTGGCTGATCTTCTTGCTGTAATAGCTTGTTTGTTACAGCCATAAGGCTGATTTATATTGCTGCAGAAAGTGTTAACAACAGCCTTACCTTTTATGCTAGTATCTTGGTCTTTAAATCTTGAGTTTCACTAGTGTTTAGCTAGTTTATCTCTTTCATCTTTCACTTGATTTCTAGCACTTGTTTAGCAGTTTATTGTGCCATTTCAATGCTGATATATACTGTTACTAACAGCTGCTATTAGGGACAGCAAGCTTAACTTGCTTGTCCAATTGATATATTGCATTGTATACTTGGTTTCCCTTGTGTCCCGGGTAGGTATTATCTCTTTGCAAGTCACTCAAATATTTGGCAACCTCAAACAACCCTCAAGACTCATTACTAAGTTCTTTTTTCCATCTAGAAACTTGACCTTTAGCAGCATCCGTTCATACATCACATTTTCCGTCTTGATTCCCCCTAGGGTCACTGGGATTCCCCCCTTGAGGTGACTATCTCACCTCTAAAGTGACGGGAACACCTGCCTAAGGTGACAGTGGGTAGGTGCTCTCTAAGTTGTCATCATTTGGTGGTTGGGTCGGGCTTTGCCCAACCTACAACTTGTGCGATAACACCTCTCTTTCTCAAATTCTTTTAAGCAATCTTCTTTTTGTTACTTTCATACATGCAAGGCTTAAGTTTGTTATTTCAAAGTTAGATCTAAAGCAACTTGTCATTGCATGCTAAATGCAAGTAGATCTAGATTTCATTTTACAAGTGTCATTTTTTAAATAGATCTAGCTTGTGTAAATCCATCCTTTAGCTAATTTTTAAAAGAAAATTTTTAAGGCTAGAAGCTAGATTTGATTTTGAGCTTCTAAAATCACATTTGGCAGTTCTTAAGTGCCAATTGTTTGTTGTTCTAAAACAGCAAACAAAAGACACTAAGGAAGCTAGCCTTTAGCTCGCTTTCCTTGGTAAAATCTTGCTAGTTTTGTACATTTTTAACTTAGTTAATTTGGGGTTTTCCTAACATCATTCAAAGACACTTTCAAAGTGTTTTGGGACATCTTCTTTCATCTTCAGCTTGCTGTTTTTGTAGGATTGGCAAACAGATAGGAGGAGATGCTGGTCAAATTTTGAAGATTTGCACCATCTGGGAACAACTTTCCTCTTTCATATTAAATTCTTGAAAACTTGTAAAGCTTGTTGATCAGGATTTTACAAGGATGACAAGCATACCCAAAATAGATCATTGTAACATCAATAACATCAGTGGGCTACACAGTGCCCAGTCTTAATCCTCCCTAGGGGGATCGGTGTCCTTTTGTGTGATTGCATTTCTGTTCCATTTTGCTTATGCTTTCTGTCGGTGCTTTTGTAGCATTGATAGGCATTCCCACAGGTTCCCTAGGTGTTAGGCACGTGGGAATTGTCGTGGGCACCATAATGGACTTTTTGTTTGATGAAAACCCCCTTGTATTTTGAATTGGGGGCTTGGGGGCTTGGTGATGGGCTTCATGGGTTTATGATGGGGCTTCACACCCACAAGAAAGTTTAATTTGATGTTGACTTACAAGGGCTCCTAAGTTGACCCCTAAGACTTGTATAAATAAGAGACAGATCATTGTGACATTTCATTGTGTGGACTGATGAGTGTGGAGATCTTGGTGATTTCAGTCCAAGTGTGGTGACCTCAGTTCAGCCAAATGGAAGAGGCTGAAAGGCCTCAGTTCCGCTGTCTTTTGTGATTGTTTTGGGCAGGTACCAAAGGAGAAAGAGGGCCGAGTAGGGCAGCAGCAAGGAGAGGCCACTCGCAGGCTAGTGTAGAGCTGAAAGAGGGTTTGGACAAGGAAAAGGAGGCTGCCACAGGCCTAGGGAGCCTCAGCCTGCCTAGGAGAGGCAGCTGCAGGCAGCAAGAAGACTCGACCAGCCTAGCCGCAGGTGCTTAGAGGGCTGGTGCAAGCTCTGGGTGACTCGGCCTGCTGGTTGAGGACAGGGACAGCAAGGAAGAAGGCTGCCACAGGTCCTGGAAGAGGTTGACAGCAGGTACAGGTGGCTTCTGCAGCTGGACAGCAGCCAAGGAGGGTTGTACAGGCATCCAGGAGGTTGGCAGCAGATACAGTTGGTAGAGAGGCTGTTAAGCACTTTTGCAGGCTGTAACAGCAGTCATTACAGCAGAATTTGTGGGCTGCAGGAGGGCTGGACAGCAGCAGACTTAAGGGCACTTTGAGGGCTGTTCTAGAGGTCAAGGACAGCAAGGTTAGTGGCAGAGTTGAGGGATGTAACTGCCAGTATAGCAGCAAGTTCTGTGGGCTGTTATAACAGTGACAACAACAAATCTTGGACAGCAAAGAAGGGCTGAAAGGACTCAGCAAATCTTGTGCAGCATTTGCAGAGGAAGAGGAGGGTTTGAGGGGAAGGAATGCCCTAACCCTCAGCCTCATGGAAGCAACATTGACACGGAAAGGTTGTGTAAGAATTGGGCCGTTGTCCCTGGTATGGGAGCCCTTTGTTCTGAATGTAAGAACAAGAGATTTTGGCATTAAATGGTTGTGTACCTGTGTATGATCTAATTGCTAGTTTTATGTTCCGTTGTGCTAAAGTAGTTAGGCATCTCGGTATGTTTATGTTTACAGTTCAAATTGGGTAAATTTGTGTATAACTGTCGAAACAATAGACCGGACCTGAGATGTTGTAAAATCTAACAAGGTATTAGAGCTTGGGGTTATGAGATGCAGTTGGATCTGAGATATTTACATAGGTGTCAGCTCTAAGCAAGAGTTGTAGTAGTGACTCAGTGAGGAGCTCGCTATGAGGGGGAGCTACAATGACTGTTGCAGGTAACAGAAGGTTAGATGGTCTCTGGTTTGAGACATGGAGTAGACTGTCCAAACAAGGAGTTGTGGACTATTGCAGCTCGGTGGTGGGGCAGGTTGTGAGTTCAGTTGGATTGGTGGAGAGCCCGGATCACAGTAGTATGTTGTGTGGCAGACCACCAACCTTGTGGATAGACTTCCAATGACTTGTCATGGTGAGTTGCGATGGGTGCAGCTCAAGTGCTTTGGCACAAACGAGATAGCTTCGAACGTCTGGCAGATTGATGAGATAGAGTCTTCATCAGCCCGGAGAGTTGGCACATTGTCGAGGTATGACAATGTATGAGGTATTTGACCCAGGAGGATGAGGACACTTGCAGAGATGAATTGCAGTGGTCTAGAGTGGACTAGACTGAGTGTCCATTCGCAGCTCGAGACTATTTAGAGAGAGGACACAGGTTCAATTGCAGTACATGAGTAGACACGGAGAGTTTTGTGACTTGGATGATGGAAATGGCAGAAGTTCATTGGATTGTCATGACTTGGGTAAGCAGGATGCTTGCCTTGGACAATTGCATGGCTCTTATAAAGTGGGAGCCACCGGCACATGATAGGGGCACAGAACTTGTTCAAGAGCTTCACAGTGTCTGACTCAGGAATGTACGAGGAGCTTGGTATGAGGACTAGGCATGTTTTACAGGAATCTGGAGCAGTGGTATTCCAGATGGAATCAGGGAGTGTGTTGCGAGTGGAAAATGTGTTATGGGTGCCAAGAGTGTGTTCTCAACCTCATGGATTGAGGAGTAGGGCTATACAGTGTTGTTCCGGGATGGACGGGTGTTATTGGATGCTTAGAGGATCTAGCCCAGGCACAACAATGGTCTTGGAGTTAAAGAGGGCAACCTATATAGGCTGAGGGGCCAACCGGTGCAAGTTGTGACCAGCAGGAGCAGAGAGACAGATGAGGAGGAGAAGGTAGCTCCACCAGTGGTGAGGCAGGTGGCCCCACCAGCAACACATGTACAAAGGGAGCAGGTAGTTGGACCAGTAGTACAAGCTCAGAGGGAGCCAGAGTTCAGACGAAGTCAGCCTTCAGGATCCAGTGGGGAGGACTATCCTCCCAGGACTGTGCAAAGGATAGTGGACAAGGAGCAGGTAGCTCTAGAGGTTCTGTAGACTCAAAGGGAGTCTAACTTCAAAGGGAGTCAAGAGGCTCAAAGGGAGATTCAGTTGTTCATTGGGAATCAACCTTCAAGTCCAGATGGGAGAGAAGCATCTTCCAAGACTGTTTGGAGGGTGTCATGGATTGAGATGGTCAGGAAGGATGCTAAAGAGCGAGAGGCTTCTAGGAGCAGGGTGTCTTCCAGGGAGGGATCATGCCAGACAACAGGATTTGCTTCAGTGACCGAGGATGCAGCCAATCAGAAGGATTGGAGAGCAGCGCTTTCCTCAATGATAGGGGGAGCAGCCAATCATGTGGATTGGAGAGTAGCTGTGGTAGTGGATCCAGTGTAGTAGGCAGAGTTACCTCCAGTATCAAGAGCAGAGTGACTTCTAGTGTGGGAGACAGAGATACTTCCAGGTGATGATGAAGGAGGGAATGTCTCCCTCGCTAAGAGGGAATGTTGATGCTTTTGTAGCATCAGAAGACATTCGCATAGGTGCCCTAGGTTTTAGGCACGTGAGAATTGTCGTAGGCACCATGATGGACTTTTCGTTTGATGAAAACCCCCTCATATTTTGAACTAGGGGCTCGGGGGCTTGGTGATGGGCTTCATGGGTTTTTGATGGGGCTTCACACCCACATGAAAGTCTAATTTGATGTTAACTTGTGGAGGGGCTCCTAAGTTGATCCCTAAGACTTGTATAAATAAGAGAGAGGTCATTGTGACATTTCATTGTGTGGAGAGCTTGGTGATTTCAGTCCAAGTGTGGTGACCTCAGTTCATCCAAATGGAGGAGGCTGAAAGGTCTCAGTTATGCTGTCTTTTGTGATTGTTTTGGGCAGGTACCAAAGAAGGAAGAGGGATGAGTAGGCCAGCAGCAAGGGGAGGCCACCTGTAGGCTTGTGTAGGGATGGAAGAGGGTTTTTCCAAGGAAAAGGAGGTTGTCGCAATCCTAGGACAGGCAGTCGCAGGCCTAGGGAGGCTCATCCTTCCTAGGAAAAGTAACTGCAGGCAGGAAGAAGACTCAACCACCCTAGCCACAGGTGCTTAGAGGGCTTGTGCAATCTCTAGGTGACTCGGCCTGCTGGTTGAGGACAGGGACAGCAAGGAAGAAGGTTGCCACAAGTCCTGGAAGAGGTTGATAACAAGTACAGGTCGTTGCTGCATGTGGACAGCAGCCAAGGAGGGTTGTACAAGAATCCAGGAGGTTAGCAGCAGGTACAGCTGGTAGAGGGGTTGTTACAAAACTTTTGCAGGCTGTAACAATAGTCATTACAGCAGAATTTGTGGGCTGCAAGAGGGCTAGAACAGCAACAAACTTAAGGGCACTTTGGGGGTTATTCTAGAGGTCAAGGACAACAAGGTTAATGCCAGAGTTGAGGGATGTAACAGCCAATATAGAAGCAAGTTTTGTGGGTTGTTGTAGCAGTGACAACAACAAATCTTGTCTGGCAAAGAAGGGTTGAAAGGAATAAACAAATCTTGTGCAGGAGTTGCGGAGGAAGAGGAGGGTTTGAGAGGGCAAGGAATGCCCTAACCCTCAGCCTCAAGGAAGCAACATTGAAATGGAAAACAAGGAGGATTTCAGCAATATTTGAAAGTATTTTTTGCCATACTCTGTTGTGAAAGTGTTAAACCCCTAGATTTTCACCATTGAAAATCTTGAGGGTTAAGAGCCAGCATGCACTATTTTGGCTGGCATTCTGAGATTCTCCCAGAGTTTAGCACTTGTGGTTAGCAGAGGTTGGTTCCCATCAGAGGAAGGTATATGATCGGTACATCGTTGTTTGGTTCAGAGTTAGAGTTGGCTTGGTTTTCCATACATTTTCAGAGAGATGTCTACATACAGCAAGCATTGCTACTTTTTAGAAGACATGGTTTGAGTGGGTTTCTTAATGGTTTGGATCAGTTCTGAGCATACAGGGAGAGTCCTTGCATGATTCTAGGCCCGATAGCACTTTTTCGGGCGACATGCAGAAACTTTCTATTTTTAGCAGTTTGGACTCTTGACGGTTTGGAGCAGTTCTGAGCATACAGGGAGAGTCCTTGCATGATTCTATTTTTAGAAAGGTCTATATTTAGCAGGTACAATCATCATCCATGTAGTGCTAAGTGGCACCCTCACAGGTTGACATGGGGCATATCTACAGAGTAATGTGGCATATAATAAATAAATTAATTGAGATAAAGAAGTCGCACAATTGGGCCCAAATTTAGCCGTATATTCCTCTGTATAATCACCTCTCCACTTGCCATGCATCAACTCCATAAAATTCGCCTTCGGTTGAGTTTAAACCGCAATTTCCTAAAAAATAGGGAATCCCTAAACAATAGGACGAAATTCCCCAATCAAGGCTTAATTTTATTACCAATTTTTCCTCACTCGACATATCTTCACTTTCTATGCATTAATTTACTCAAATTCCTCTTAATTTGCTTTTAAACACAAATTCCTAAAATTTAGGAAAATCCCTAAAAAATAGGACGAATTTCCCCTTGGCTAAAACTCACTCATTACTTGGCCAAATTTAGCATTTAAACATGAATTTAATTCCTAATTTATTTCCCCATGCGTTAACTCTCCTATTCTTCACATGAGTTAACTCTCTTTCCATTCCCTCATGCGCACTAATTCCTAAATTTCTCACTCACACTTATTCCCTCATACGCATTAACTCCTATTTTATTCACACTCCTCTCCTATATATTGGATGGTTTTCATTGGTTATTGGTAGGTTCATTGCAGCAACAACATAGTGTCTCTCTCATTCTCCTCTCTCTTCTTCTCTAGTCTAGTGGCTCTTCTCTAAGCAAAGTAGTCATTGTATTGGTTGTAGGCTTGCCAAGCGTGGCACAATCAACTCTTATGTAAGCTTGATCAATAAAGAAGTGTGTGTTTGTCTTCAAACCTCTTTTCTTGGCGATACTATGGTAAATTTGTGATATGATTTTGTTAAGTTTTAATGTTGTTATTAAGTTATATCCAAAGTACATGAGCATTTAATATATCAACATCATATAAGGATCACTAAAAGAAACACAATCACAAGGTACATAACACTTTATCCTAGGAAACCCTCATGGGGAAGAAAACCTAGCAAAAACTTCCTTAATATAGATAGACCAAAGACCAAATAGAAGATCCTCCTCTACTCCTTCACTAGGAAGAGTAATGCACCACTTAACCAAGAAATACCAAGAGATAGACCAAAAACCCTCCTTGACGTCACCCCCTGTTAGAGTAGATTCTCCTTCAAGACTTGCGCACTGCAGAGCTAGGTGTGTGTGTCAAAATAAGGTGTTAGCCTCTCTTATCAATAGTGGTTTGGCCAACCTATAATTAGGTCTGGGCCAACGTGTCACTTTACCCTCTTACTTTACATGAGCATTTAATATATCAACATCATATAAGGATCACTAAAAGAAACACAATCACAAGGTACATAACACTTTATCCTAGGAAACCTTCATGGGGAAGAAAACCTAGCAAAAACTTCTTTAATATAGATAAACCAAAGACCGAACAGTAGATCCTCCTCTACTCCTTCACTAAGAAAAGTAATGCACCACTTAACCAAGAAATACCAAGAGATAGACCAAAAACCCTCCTTGACGTCACCCCCAGTTGGAGTAGATTCTCCTCCAAGACTTGCGCACTACAGAGCTAGGTGTGTGTGTGTCAAAATGAGGTGTTAGCCTCTCTTATAAATAGAGGTCTGGCCAGCCTATAATTAGGTCTGGGCCAACGTGTCACTTTACCCTCTTACTTTACATTTAACTGTCAAGGCACAAAAGGATCGACTTTTACAAAGGCACAATAAGGCCTAATTAATAAATATAATATAATATTATTATTCAACATTCCCTCTTAGGTAGAATATTCTTCGAAGTTACAATATTTCAACACTCCCCCTTAACAAGAAGGGTATTCTACTAACAACATTAATAACAACTCACTAGACTCAATACATCATCAAGAGGAGGGGACATCGTCATCAACATCGAGAACATCTTCGGTCATATCTATAAATCATCGGAAGTTTTTCTCATCATTAATATCATCATCATTTGCAGCATGGAGACGGAGTAACATCATCATCATCAACAGCATGGAGCTGGAGTAACATCATCATCATCAACATCATAGAGCTGGAGTAACATCAACAGCAGCAACAGCATGAAGCTGGAACATCAACATCAATGGCAACAGAATGAGATAGGAGCATCAACAGCAACAACAACAACAACAACAGTGGGCACTCCGACAGACCGCCCATCTAGATATTGCGGGATCTGTCCAGGGATAATAAAATCCCCTAGAATATAAATCCTAACAAGCTGCCACACTACTGACCACAGCAAGTATATACATACATAGGCACTCTGATAGACCGTCCATCCGGACCTTATGGGATCTGTTCAGGGATGATCAATCCCTTAGGATATAAATCCTAACGAGTTGCCTTGTTGGTGGTCAGGATACCATAGTATCATTAGCATCACTCCCCCTTTCGAGGGAAGTCCTTTCGGACTACACCAAGCTTGTCTCAGAAGTACTCAAACTTCACAAGAAACAAAGGCTTAGTCAACACATCTGCTACTTGCTCATATGTGCCAACATACTGGAGCTTCACAGCTCCCTTTTGTACCAAGTCACGAATGTAGTGGTACCGGATCTCAATGTGCTTCGTCTTATCATGGAACATAGGGTTCTCTGACATCATTATGCAACTCTGGTTATCACAAAATATTGTGGTAGCATCCATCTCTAGGTCAAATAGAACTGTCAACAACTTCCGAAGCCATATGGCTTCACAACTGGCGGAGCATGTTGCAATGTAATCCGCTTTTGTCTTACTGAGAGCAATAATGGATTGCTTCCTGCTTTTCCATGAAGTCATGGCTAACCCAAATTGAAACAACATCCTGAAGTGATTTTTCTGTCTGAAACACTTCCAGCGTAATCTGAATCAGTATAGTCATACAATCTGAAGTCACAATCTCCAGTAAAACAAAGGCCATAGTCCAACGTACCCTTAAGGTATCTCATCACATGCTTTGCAGCTACAAGGTGAACACGTCTAAGCTCCACCAAATACTGACTCAAGGTGTTCACAGCAAAGCATATATCTGATTTGGTATTCGTCAGATACATCAACGAACCAATCATCTATCTGTATAAAGTAACATCAACTATTTCTAACGAAGTATCAGCCAATAACTTCAGATTTGTTTCCATAGGAGTGGACATAGCTTTGTAGTCCATCATGTCTTTAGAATTTCCACAGCATACTTTCCTTGATTAAGGAAAATCTCTTCTGGGCTCTACCATACTTCAAGACCTAAGAAATACTGCATCGGGCCTAGATCCTTCATTTCAAATTCAGCAGCAAGCTTCTTTTTACAATCTGTGATGAGATTTTCTTCACCTGTCAAGAATAAGTCATCCACATATAGCAGCAATATAACTAGTCCATCATCCACAATCTTGAAGTAAAGGTTGGGATCAGCTTTACTCTTGGTAAAGCCCAAGCTCATCAAAAAACTATCAATCCTGCCATACCAAGCTCTTGGAGCCTGCTTCAAACCATACAGAGCCTTCTTCAACTTGCAAACATGAGTCTTCCTGTCTTGTACTTCGAAACCTGGTGGTTGTTCTATATACACTTCTTCTTCAATAACATTGTTCAAGAAGGTTGTTTTCACATCCATTTGGTGTAACTTCCACTTCATCTTGGCTGCTAGTGCCATGATGGTTCTAATAGATGTGTATCTTGCTACTGGAGCAAAGGTTTCTTCATAATCAATGCCTTCTTTATGGGAAAATCCACGAGCCACAATCTTGCTTTGTATTTCTCAATACTTTCGTCTGTTGCATGTTTTATTTTGAATATCCATTTAGAAGATACTACATCTTTGTTTTCTGGTTTGGGAACCACTTCCCACACATCATTCTTCATAATAGATTGGTATTCTTATGTCATGGCATCCATCCATTCCTTCTTTTGAGCAACTTCTTCAAAGAAAGTAGGTTTCTTATCAACGAGATTGCACATCAAAGCCACATAACTGGAGTATGGCTTAGGCTTCTTGCTTTGT
>JZKD02S2258376.1:874934-899469 GCA_000966675.3 Picea glauca | reverse complement strand
GTGCTGGGACATCAAATGCCCAAGTAGAACCAATACTGTCTGGAACATATGTGCATCTGATGATGCAAACTTCATGGCACATGAGTTGACCCCTAGCTGAATAGGCGGTCAACACTCTCCAAAAGATGCGCCACTCTTCTCCTCTCTCTTTTGCCGGTAACAGATCAGAACTTGTCTCTCAAACTGAGCAAGTGAGTTGTGTTCAAATGAGGTGCTAGCCTCCTTTATTTATACAAGTTCTGGCATGTGTGAAGTGTCTCTTCACTGGCAAGGCCGAATTCTTAATCTAGGTGGGTAAACCCACCTTTATTATATTTCTGGGTCTTCTTATTAACTGTTGGGTCCAACTTCTTATTCTGCCTATTATAATTGTCTGTTGACCAATCCGCAAAAGGAGATTTGGTCCTAATACAATTACCGACATGATTAATCCACAATGGGGATTAATCCTATAAATAATATATCAAATAATAAGAAGAATACTCTTTGCAATTACATTATTTCAACAGAAGCTTCTATTAAGTCTTCTTACATTAGACTTGTTCACATTATTATATACGCCTTGTTTACTAATGTCAGCCTTTATTACATGGAAAATATATTATTCTACCTATGTGAGGGGTTAGGGAGGTTAGGTCCCTAACATGCCCTCCCCCTTTAAAAACAGTCGTGTCCACAAGGCTTTAGATGAGGAAATTGGTGCAGAATGGTAGTCGGCTCCCAGGTGCATCTTCTGGTGGTATATCCTTCCACTAAACTAAAACTTCCTAGAAGCAATTTCAGAAGTCACTCTCTGGAGGGTCTCCTTGTGTTTTTTGGTTTCGGCTTGCAGTGTAATGATGTCTTAGATGTGAGTGGTGGACATTGGGGAATGAGGGGTGTTGGGTAGGGAGTGGTTCCACGGAAAACAAATTGATAAGTGATATATACCACGACAATCAAGGTGAAAAGAGGAATCCAATGGGATAGGTGGCAAATAAGGGTGTCGGGAAGAGTGGGTGGGTCCATGGAAAAAAAAAAGACTTAGAAATGATAGGTACCACAGCGATTAGGGCAAAGAGAGGAAGCCAATGGGATATGTTCGGCCTGAAGAATACTACATTGACAAAATGCTCAAATTGTTAATAGGGACAACTATGTAGGAATTTCGCAACCAGGATGCAAGAGACATCGTTGCGTGACAAAATTTCCCTTATGTTTTTGTTTTGTGCTATTTTGTTCCTAAGGGTTAGGGTTTTTTAGGGTTCCTAAATACAAAGGTTTTCCCTGTGCTATAGCTCTATGATATACGTGCGAAGTCGAACAGTAGTACTTGGCCCAATATCTCAAGGCACCAACTAAGGAGGCTCAACCGTACCCTTATCCATACTACTCGATTACCCAGGTACTAGAGAGTATCTTCCCGAGTGTTGTTCTCGATGTCACTATAGCAGTCAGGCAGTCAATTGGTTCATCTAGAGTTGGTTTCAAGAGACCTAGGGGACTCCCGATATACCGAACGGTACATGGGAGTGATGGTCGTGTACAAATTTTGTTTGATACGACACTACTTGAAGGGTTACCAACAGGGGTTATAGAGGTTTCCAACAAGGTGAAACGTTTGTTTCAAGTAACCCGTGAAACCGTATGTATTTCCTGCGTGTAGTCTTCCCCAACCGCAATTTTACCCACTGAACAACAAATCTTTGTGCTTTAAAGACGCTGACGGTACATGTCTCTACGCTAAAAAAAAATCCCACAATTTTTGCAGAGGAAAGTGATCTGATACCACTTGTAAGGTAACAAATGTATTTTATAAAGCAGAAACAGAAATATTATGATCAATACTAGCAGAACAGCAAAATAGAGAGAATAACAACACCTGCAATGATACCTTTATTGATAGAAAGCCAAGTTCACTTGCCTCTTCGAGGGAGCAACCTCCAATAGAGCAGAGCTCTATTACAATAATTCTCAAGACGAGACTTTCTCATGCCTTCTACTCCTATTTATACTAACTCTATCTTCTAAAGAACATTCTAGAGGAAGATTTTTCTAGAAGCAAAAGCTTCTATTAAGTCTTCTTCATTAGACTTGTTCACATTATTATATAGGTCTTATTTACTAATGTCGGCCTTTATTACATAGAAAATATATTATTCTACCTACATGAGGGGTTAGGGAGGTTAGGTCCCTAACATACTTCCAATCATTACACAAGTTTAGCATCTTGTGAAGGCTTTGCAAAGTGCCAAATTTTGTGATAACAAAGCCTAGCAAAGATTAATTTGATTTCTAGCTCTTACCTTAAAATAGAGTAGAGGCTAGTCATTGCTATTTGAAGAGTTGGTCACACACTCTTTTCACCACTTAGATCTTGGAGTATCTAAGTGTCTCTTGGTGGAATTTGCTTGGTACACCTTAGGGTTGCCTAGAATCCCAAGACTTGATGCAAGGATCAAGCCTCAAGAAGTATTAGATTGACCTCATAGCCCAATAGAGGTTAGGCATTGGTCTTTCATTTTCTCTCTCTCAAAATTTAAAAAATTTAACATTTATTTTCTTTACTTTGTTTTAAAGCAATCTAAGGTTTAAATTTATCATATCCTTAGATCTAGATTGTTTCTTTCAAGTCTTGTACCAAATGTTAGATCTAGATTGGGCTTCAATTTTATTTTGGCAAGTAATCTTGTTTATTTGATGCTTAATCATTTGCATGATTGCACATATGTTAGATCTAGTGTTTAATTTTTTCAAAGTTTTGGATGGATCTAACCTATCACCATAAATAAACTCTAATGTGCTTGATCTATGTATAAACTTGAGTTTGTGACATTTCAATTAATGCTGGAAAACGAATGGCATAAGGATTATTTGAACTTGCTTTCATTGATAAGGGTTTTAACTTTCAACAATTTGGCATAAATCCTCGCATCTTGGCAACACTAGGCAATTTTCATCTTGATGCAAAGATTTGATATGTACGATATGGATCTAACTTTAATGGCATGTAAATGCATGTGAAACACTTTGAAATCAACCTTAATACACACATTGAGGCACACATTTCTCACTGCTGGTACATATTTTACAGCATTTAAATTCTACGAACAGTCCACTTAATCACACTAGCACTTAAGCATTGGGTTAAATCTTCGGGTTTGAATTGTTTCCATTCATTTTTGTGGTGATATGATACTGTTTATGGACTGATCTTTCATCTAAATGCTGAATACAATTTCAAGTCTAGGTTAGGAGAACTCCTCTTCCTATACAACGACCTAATTTGATTTGACCATTAGAGACACCCTCCTTTAGGTTAGGAAACTCCCTTTCTTTGCCTAAAAGTGAGAGGCAAGGCCACTGAGGTGACAGTGGGTGGCTTGCCTAACAGTTGCTTTTAGGCTCTCCTACTAAGGTTAGAACTTTTCCTTTAGCGAGGGTTTGAATAGCAACAGATACCATTATTAGAATCTAATGCACACTCAGACATAGAGATATGATATGAAGTTCAATTATATATTGAATTATCAAGGACCACCAAAATTGAGTACATTTGCAAGTGCATATGAAAGAGTCTTGTTCCATTTTTCCCATCAGGAACAACTCCACTTAATTAATTCTCCAATACATCATTGGTTAAATTGTCCTAATTTATCACTTTTATCTTAACGCTTTGATGTCTAATGACTAAGAACAAAATTCTCTATGAGCTTGGAAACCATCTTGCTCCATGTTCAAATATTTTATTTAGCTTTTCTAAGTCTCCTTGCAAATATTCCCACCAAATGGCTAAATGTCCTTTCAGCTAAGTATTAGGGTCATGCAACTTCTTTTGCTCAAAATACCACTCCATTTCATTTCCCCAATTTACTTTAACCTGAATTCACTACTTTTGGGCCAACCTGCTCTAAATACCAAATGATGCAGTCATACTCTCTTTGCCATAACTATGAAATTCCATAGCAAAAACAAAAACAGAGAACAATGGAACACGGGGCACAAGCTTCTGAATGAAATAATGATATTAAAATTACATATACATATCTAATACAATTTGTGAGTACAATTTCTTATCAATTGTAATACATTTTTCAAAGGAGGACCTCGGATGTTAGGAGAGCTCCAACAGGTAGCACTCGACTTCCCCTCAAGATTATCCAGCCTGGTCCACTTAGTTCAGGTCATTCCTAGAGGAAATTCTCAATCTCTGTACTGGTTCATTCATGATGGTTGGAAACAATGGCACCAGCTCCTCTTCTACTTCCAAAGCAGAGTATCAATTCTCCTTTTGCATAAAGCAGTACCTATTTATGTTTCTTCCTTAAGGTTTACCTCTTTTGTTTATCCCTTTCTACTCTTTATCTTTATATGTACACTTATTTTTGCACATAAGAGTTTCTTTTTGCACTCCCACAATAACATTATGGCCTGTACATTCTAGTCACAAAGGCATCTTTTGCTCATTTGTGGACATTAATATAGCATCTTCTTTTCTTTCTTTTTATCTTTCATCTCCCTATCTCTCCCTCTCTTTCTCTGCCCTAAGTTTCCCAAAATCTTCTCTATTTCCTTTTTCCTACCTCTATTTTCCCCCAAAACCAGCAAAGCAGGATTGTTTCAACTCCCCACAAAAATGGTTCCTCTTCCTTGGAAATACAAAATGTCAAGAGACTCTTCCATCTTTCAGTGATTGTTGCACTCAAACAACTTGGAATTCACTCTTGAGATTGATTCCACAAGAAAGATCAGATTCTGCTGTTTGTTTTCATATATTGAAAGTTATCATTTGACCCATAAAAGAACAAGATATCATGTTTTCATATATTGAAAGTTATCATTTGACCCATAAAAGAACAAGATATCATGTTTTCATATATTGAAAGTTATCATTTGACCCATAAAAGAACAAGATATCATCTGTTGAAGTTTGGGGTATAAAAACGTCCATCACCTGCTTTCAATTTGAATTTTGCACAAATGTCGATATTCTGATCAGAATTTTCTCATACAAACTCTGTTTTTTGGATCTTTGAACCACTAGCGAGCTCTCGAGGATATATACAACTCTCTAGTTACACACATTTTCTGATTCTTCCCAGATTTTTACAAAAATTACAATCTTTAAGTTTTTACTGATACAGTATTTCCCATACATCCATCTGCTAATACTCTATTTTACAAAAAAAATATATGTTCTTACTTGTTTCACCATCAATTATTTGCACACAAGTTAATTGTAGCTACACTCTCTAACATTTACCTGCACACAAGTTAGTTGGGGCCACGCTGTCTATACAATTATCTACCTGCAGTTTAGTTGCCATCAACTAAACTGGCACTTCACTTCAACTCCCACTAATTCATCCTCAAGTGTTGACTTGAATTTTGGTTATAAGAAAACATTAACCCTGTTGATGGTCTTGCATCATCCTTGTCCAAAGATTTCATATTTTCCTCAGCCTTGGCACTATTGATATTAGGGAACTAAGCCTTGGAAAGGTTCTGTTAGAATATAACACAAAAATATATTTCAGTGTAATATGGCCACTCTATTAAGTGACATGTGACAAAGGTGATATTATAATGTTACATTACCGTTTAGGAGGTTACACCACCTTAACCAACTTAGGATGTCTTACCACCTGAACTAGCACCTTTGTGAAAAGTCCCAACACAAGTGCTAACTGGGGCAACAAGACAGGAAGTGCACCGCTATCACCTCAAAACACTTTCCCCTGCACTTTAGGCCAACTCCTAAAAGCCAAGGGGAGTATCCCAAATAATGAAACTAAACATTTACAAGTGAATTAAAACCATGCAAAAGTATGATTTACTTTAATGAATCCACAATATATGTAACAAGACCATGCACAAGGATTCCAAATAAGTGATAACAGTGCTCTAAAGATATACAACTAGAAACAATAGCATGAACCACAATTATATCCACTTGAAATAAAGGTTAGGAGCTAGTGGATGTGTGTGCCAAATCTGATGTGTATGATAAACTATGTTAACAATTTCATATTTATATTTAAGTCGATTTATATTTAAGTCTACCACTCAACAAATATAACTTCCAAGAGGTTAGAACCACTTCAAGCTACTTTAGGGCACAAAGAGTGAAAACATTTAGCATAAATCAAAGGTGCAATGTGTGCTAGTGTTTACCACTTGATTATATGCTAAGAGAGGGCAAGCTTATGGTTGTCCTTTCACTTCTAAATCTGTTTTATGAATAAAAACTCAGAAATTTCAGATTTAGATCATGAAAACACCATCCAAGAGAGAAATTAAGCACAAGAGATCAAGACATCTTGGATGTTTCCAGTTGGTCAAGGGATATTATATGCAATAACAGCCAAACAAATGTTAGAGACAAGTTCTAAAGATGTATAAGAATTAACTAAACAAAAACTTGCAAATTAAATTGTGAATCCCCGTAGGGTTTCACAAGTTAGCACTTGGAATTCACCAAATAGATTTCTAAGTAAAAGATAAACAATTATAAGCACATTAGAGATCAAAATCACCTCTAGGTATGTAAGATAAACTTGGTAAATGATCTAGAAATGAAATGAAGGCTAGCTTTGAGTAAGAAGACACCTTGAAGCACCAAACCCTAACATTAGGGTTTCACCAAACCTGATTTTTATGCTGCAATTTAATTTACAGATTGGAGAAACACCTTAAATCAGCCCACAAAATGTTAGAAAACACCTTAAAGCTTAATCCAATCGGGCCAATTTGCCTCCTTAGAGTTAGAGATCAACAATTAAGCATAAACCTTAGGATAAATTTGTCTAGGAAATGAAATAATTCGTTAAATTTACACTAGACAATGGAATAAATCTAAATTAATGTTTTTCCTTTGATTTTCACCGTTAGATTTCCTTTAAACAACAAAAAAAGTAAAAAATTGATTTTTAGGGTTTTCTAGTTGGTTGTTGGATATAGGACAAGTGTCCTTTTTTAATCCAATTAGGGCTTATGGGGTCAAGAAGTATGCCCCTTTAAAAATTGGTCATTCCTATCTTAAATATTAGGGTAAGAGATTGGATCCCTAGGGTAAAATAATCCCTTATCTAATGAAGACAAGGTATGAAGACCAAAGTCCCTACAAGAATACAAAAAAATTCAATTATTTTCTTTTCGAGTCATATAAAGTACAAAAATACAAAAAATAAAATAAAAGATATAACGTCAAAAATATTTATTTCATTATCTAGCCCAAAATTAACGGTTTATTTTCATTTTCTAGACATTTTTGTCCAAGGGTTTATGGTAAATTGTTGATAGTTAACCCTAGTAGGGCAAAGTAGCCCCACACACATGTGCTTAAAGGTTTAATTTGACATTTTGTGGGCTGATTTAAGGTGTTTACTAATTCTAGAAATTAAATTACAGCAATAAAAATCAGAATTGGTAAAACCCTAAATCTAGGGTCTAACCCTAAAAGGTGCATTCTAACCCTACCCTAGCTTATATTTCACTTGTGGATTATTTATAAAGGATATCTAGCAAATTCTAACGGTACAATTCATCTCTTAAGTGTTTCATAGCTGTTATATTTCATTTTGGAGATTTTTGGTGAAACCCTAGGGGGATTCACCACCTCTCTTTGCAATTTTGAACTAATTGCATAGTTATTATTCATTTGTACTTGCAATTAATCATTGTTGGGCTTGTTATCCCCATTTTGTGGGATAACTAAGGAGATTACGTCTCGAGGCCCTCAGGTTGCAAATATGGAGTGCCGACAGACTACATGACCAGCAGTACCCACTTGCACAGAAGGAGACCCTTCTCACCACCACAGAGGTTAGGAGTTTTAGATGGCATCCACCACACCCGTCAGCTTCCGGAAGGCAATGGGCCTTGCTCCATGAGGTACAAGTCAAGTATTATGGTGAGTGTCATTTCAATATTTGAAGCATTTGAGTATGTTGTATCTTAGACTGCTTTAGATTTCATGACATATGCTTGGACATTATGCCTTTTTCCCTATTTCACCTTGGTGGTTGACATTGTGCCCTAGTAAGTGGTCTTTCCTCGAGATGGGTTTGCTACTAGGAACTCCCTTGAAGAGCCATCGTACCATTCCTGATCATACTTACCACTTTTCATCACTTAAAACCCCCCATTTCCTTATCTCTTGGGATTTTAGGGTGTATTGACCCAAGAAGGGGTTGTCCCTCATTCTATGGGAAAAAGGGGTTGAAGGCCCGGAGGGATTGTTGTTGGGTAAAAGATAAAAGCCTATATATAAACCTTCTAGATGCTTCGCCCAGGGATCCCCCAAGAAAGCAATGAAACGCTTATCTATAAGAAAAGGGGGACCCGTAAGAATAATGATTATGAATGCTTAAAGGGTTAGTTGGACGATAGGAGATCTCATCACGAGCCGGCCTATCATGATCATGGATATCTGGTGGCATGATATTACCATCATTTGGTCACCAAGCCAGGGTAATGGCTCTCAGTTGCATGGCTGAGAGAAAGGGGGTCTCATCACGAGCCAACCTTCTCATTTCTGCTAGGTATTTGTGAGTGACATTGTCATTATCTAGATACGACGCCAGGACAGTGGCCTTCAACTTGTCCTTAAATTATGAAAGAAACAAAGAATGGCAAAATGATGGGTTTGGAAAAATTGCATTGCAAACAAAGGTGCCACACACCCTCTACAAAGGCACCCATGAAGGAGACACTACAACCCCTTGTATGTCATGAACCCCGTGCCCATTGAGTCTTAATCCTTAACCACTTCATCCACTTTACATGGATTAGAGAGGGATCACTTGGGAAACACATCTTGACCTAGGAAAGATCTACCCAATAGGACACCTCGTCAACCCTCCCATATCCAAGCTTGGCAAGTCGCATAATGTCTTTGAGCACTTACCTGTTTGACATAGTAATCTTTGATGCACATGCTTAGGTGGCTCATTTATTGGTTTGATTTACTCATCATGATATTTTGACTTGAGATCCTTGGAGGCGTACTTATTTGTCTTTGCAGGACCTAGTTGGTGGACAGTTTTGGAGGAACAAGCCTAGCTTGGGCTTGCATGGGGCTTGAAGCCCACAGGTTGGATGCCAAGGGCCCGCATGCCGAACGAGAAAGATGAACCTTTGGAGGCCTAGAAGATGACTTGAGAGACAGGACCTAGCCCTCACATGCCAAAGAAGAGGCAAAACGTCATCTTTTGGAGGCTTGACGTCATGCTTGAGGGGCTTGAGGTGGTGATGACTACACATGGCACGTTTTGAAGGAAGAAATCCTTTGATCATGAAGAAGAAGGTTGGATTGGAGACACATGGCCTTTGGAGGCCCAACCCTACCATCTCCAACTCAACGTTTGGCCTAAAAGTGCCAAAACGTCCCTCCTTAAGGGGTGACGTCACTCTTAGGGTTTTCATTTGTGCAAAAATTGAATTTAAAGATGAACTGTTTAATATTATTTGTGTAAAGGGGAAAGATTAGGGGTGTTGACCCCGAATATTGTGGTTTACCCTTAAATTATGAGGACAAACTATGTTAGTGACATTTTGTATAAATAGAGATCATAAGATCTCATTTTAAATCATACCTCTCCCATCTTGGAGAGGTACTTAGACTGAAATTTTTGTTAAAAATAATAAAAAAGTACCTAGGCAAGTGTTTCTCATCACGTAGGCGCCTAAGGGGTGGGAAAATGCCTAATGTGGACCCTAGTCATTTAATTTATGAGATGTAAATTAAAAGGTAATTTTTTGAACTTAGGGAAAGTGGGTGAGTTAAGTGATTTAATCTCCACCACTCATCTCATCTAATCTCAGCCATTGGATGAGATGACTTTTCACCTTCCACTCATTGAGTCGATTAGGGTAAGGAGGGTGCACCCATTTTGGGTAGTTGAACAAATTTTTTAGAGAGCAAGAGAAAGAGGAGAAGTCGAGCAAGAGAAGAGAGGAAGCTGTTGAGCATTGGCACGCATTTCAAGGCAAGGTATGACACAAAAATCGAGGCAAAAGGTACAACCAGCAAACAGGTCGTACAATACAGATTTCAGGAGGTCGTACAACTGAGAAAGGTACAATCCGTACAGTAGAAAGGGTGCACGCATTTTGAGGAAGTTTGGAACAGTTTTCGAGGCACATTTATTGTTGGAAAATTCGTACAGCATACCGAGAAATTGTGGCACGGTTTTCTAGACAGTCCGTACAACATTTATTGTTGTGACAACCGTACAATGGTAGGGATTTCTAGCACAGAAATCGAGGAGCAGATTTGGGGGTTGTTCAGAAGGAAATTTGGCTAATTTTTTCTGAGATAAGTTTGTGAAATTTCTGCTATAAAATTTCTACTATAACAGAAGATTTCTCTGAGCTCTGAAAATAATAAAAATCCCTCTCTCACTAGTTTTCCCCTTGTGGGTTTTTCCAGGGTCAAGTTTGACCAAAAATCTCTGTGCATTTTATTTTCTGAATATGGTGTTGTTGATATAAATTTATTTCTGCATTAAATGATGTTCAGAATCCTCATGTTTCAGTTCTGAAAATTTCGTTTATATGCTGAGTATTTATGGTTGTCATAAATCTGAGTTTTGGGCACTAAACATTGGGAAAAAAATCAGCGAGACTTGAAACTGGGTGGGGTCTGAAAATTTACATGGTATCAGAGTTGAGTTGAAGAGAAGTGTCGATTTAAATCAGCAAGACAGGGAGTGGGACAAAAGCTACTTCACCGGACAGATATTTGGAATTTTTATTTTCAGCTTAGAAGGGTCAATGGCTACTGGTTTAAGGGTTGAGGACAGACTTGATGGGGCCTTAAATTTTGGTGCTTGGAATGAGAGAGTGATTTTGATTCTACGGGAGAATGAGTTATGGGACATTGTTGAGAACTCCACAACAAACCCAGTAAATATACCTACAGATGCTACTCTTCTAGCAGCCTACACCAAGAAGAGTATCAAGGCTAAAAGAATCATCTTTGATGCCATCAAGGACCATTTGATTCCTCATGTGACAGGGAAGACAAATACCTATGAGATGTGAGAGTCCTTGACGAAGTTGTATCAAAGTACAAATGAGAACCGGAAGATAGTTTTGAGAGAGAAACTGAAAAACATTAGAATCACCAAGGCTGAAAATGTGGTCATATATCTTACCAGGTTGACACAGGTAAACTTGTGAGGACAGCACTGAATGGGGTGAACAAACAATGGGTTGTTTTTGTTGAGGGCATTGTGGCTAGGGAGAATCTTCCCAAGTGGGAACATCTTTGGGATGACTTTGTTCAGGAGGAAACCCGGAGAGGTTATGTGCATGGCAGTTCATCTACTGGTAATGATGAGGAGAATGTGGCTCTTGTTGCTAGCAGCAAGAAGAAATTCAAAAAGGGTCCTAAGGGAGGAAACAAACCGAAGAGTGAAGGCAAGAAGGACATGAGCAAAGTCAAGTGCTTTCCATGTCACAGGTTTGGGCACTATGCAAGATCGGGTCCTAATAAGAAGAAGAAGCAGACAGCAGCTTCAGCAAAGGTGGAGGAGTTTTCCACCAAGTTCAATAAGAACTTTTCCTTAGTGGTGTGTCTTTCCACTAGAGCCACTGATCCAGATGGATGTCGGTGGCCTCCCACCTATTCCAACTGGCAGTTTTTTCCTAATTTTCGGGTCCCTGACTTTCGGGGTCGTTTTGAGGCCCTAAACAGCGTTTTCAAGGCTCACCACAGTCGGACTACAAACAGAGTCTGAGTCTGACGACAACATGTGTAGTCCTCGGATAGACCTTTCCAACGGGCTATCGTGCGCCTAAAACGGAGATCGTATGCAAAAGTTACGACCTCGGGAAGTTGATGTACTAACTTACCCAAATGGGGCCCACATGACTTTTGGCGCTTCATCTCCCAGGGTTAGGTTTTTGGATGTCTAGGGTTTTTGACATTCCTGTTTATTGTAAAAAGGTCTTCAGAACTTCATGGTAATCATCTTCTTGTGAATGAGCACAGTCGTCACATCTCTTCTCAGAGATAAGCCGCCACCATTCTAGCAAGCTTGTTTTCCACTGCATTTTACAGTTTCATCCTATTTCCTTATTGAATAGAAACCAGTTTTACTGTATATGTGATATACTATGTTAAGCATCTTTTGATAATATTCTGTATTCATTTTGTTCTGCTCATAAAATCTGGATCAGTGGTATCAGAGCGGTCTACTCCTTGTCGTTCTTAATGCATGTCCCCAACGAGGTCAGGGTACAAAGAATTGGGTCTCGAGTTTGTTTCTCTTGAGGACAAAAGCTCTTGCACGCCTAAGAGACCTCTCATGGCGGGAGAAAAGAAAGACTACGGGACAGGAGATACCTTCAAAATGTTGCTCGAGGAAGCCCTCACGCAACAAAGGAACAAGATAATGGATAGCTTTGCGCAAATCCTTCGACGGCTACCAACAGGCAATGCATCTTCCACAAACGGAGGCACCCCCCCCTTCAAGATACAAATCAACTTTGATATTCCTATATTTGAAGGTCAGATAGACGCCGATGTTGTAGACAAATGGTTGAATCTGCTAAAAGGGTATTTCTCTATCCATAACTTCTCGAATAGAAAAAAGATTACTTTTGCGCTCCTCAAAGATGTTCCCCATGTCAAAGATTGGTGGGAAACTTTATGTGAACAGAAGCAAACGGAGAAACCCTCATTATTTACAGTGACGGTCACCTGGGAGTCCTTCGGGGATGTTATTAAGGAACAATACTACCCTGTTGAAGATTATGACGACCTGTACACAAAATGGATCACGTTGCAGCAGGAAAGAGACCAAGCAGTGCCCGAGTTCACAAATATCTTTCATACCTTGCGCACCAAGTTGGGTATCAAATATTATGAACGATATCCGATGCTCAAGTATCGCGGCGGTCTGCACAGATACATCCAGGCCGAAATGGAGTTTCTGGACATCTCATCCTTAGGCATGGCCTACCGATATGCCATCAAAATCGAGCAGAAGCTCAAACAAAAGAAGCAACAATTTGGGCCAGGGAACCTCTCACATCAAAAGCTAGGAAAGGGCGGCCCCAACCCACAGAACAAAGGACAAAGCAAGGATGGACCGCCTCAGGACAACCAGTCCAGGCCACAAGCAAAGAAAGGCACCGGAAAGAGAAAGAAAGATACCGGGAAGTGGTGCGACTTCCATAAGAGCCCCTGGCATACACTATTGATTGTCGCTCAAAGCAGTCATTGGTGGTTGAGGTGAAATCCTCTGAATCAGATGCGGGTTCCGACTCTGAGTCAGAACCAGAAAGGGGGAGATGGATCATTGACGCAAAACCCAGTGCTACCGTTGTTACCACCAAGCTCCAGCTCGGTGAACCAGACGAGCCAGAGGAAGGCGAGCGTAATTTTCATTCACAGATGTGGGTGAAGGGTACCCCGCTGCACTTCATTATTGATAGCAGTAGCCAGAAGAACCTCATCTCAGAAGAGGTTGTCAAGCGACTCACCCTGTCGACAACGCCACACTCGTAGCCTTACACCATCGGATGGCTCCGCCAAGGAAGCGACGTCCACGTCAGCCGACAATGTCGCCTGTCATATGGCATCAAGCCTTTCAAAGACGAAGTATTGTGTGATGTTGCCCCTCTCAAAGTTTGTAATATGGAAACGCCCTATTGTATATGAGTCTAGGCCTCGCAGTGTTATTATTACTTTGAACAAGAAATTGTACAGGATACCCGAGGCGTCCCACCTAGTGTTATTTCCTTGAACTCTGCCAAGCAATGCAGGAAGATCATCTCTCAGATGGGAAAGTTTGTCTTCTTCGTGATTCGCTCTCAAAATGAGCGGAAGATTGCAGCCACATCCAGGGTCACCGCGATAGACCTCTCCACACAGCAGAAGCAAGTGGATAAGGTCGTGGAAGAATACTCGGATATCTTCTCCTCACCTACCGGGGTACCTTTGAATTGCCAGGTCAAGCACCCCATCGATCTAACCCCGACGCACTGTTGCCCAATGGGCCAGTCTACCACCACTCTCTGTTAGAGAATGAGGAGATCAAGCGGCAAATCCAAGAACTACTCCACAAGGGGCACATCCATCCCAGCTCATCACCTTGTGGGAGCCCAATCGTGCTGGTACAGAAGAAAGATGGAACCTGGCGACTTTGCATTGATTACCGAGCCCTGAAAAAAATCACAGTCAAAAACCGGTACCCAATTCCCCGAATCGACGAGCTCCTTGATCAGCTCACGGGGGCCAAATACTTCAGTAAGATTGATCTAAAGTCTGGCTATCACCAGGTCCCAATACAACAGACAGATGTATGGAAGACCGCCTTCAAGTCAAAGGAGGTCTTTTTGAATGGTTGGTCATGCCCTTTGGTTTGACAAATGCTCCAGCCACTTTCATGAGGATGATGGGCGATACATTCACCAATACTTTTGTAGTGGTGTATCTAGATGACATTCTCATTTACAGCAAGACTTGGGCAGAACAATTGCAGCATATTCAACAGGTTTTGCACACCTTGCGGCAACACAAGCTACACGCCAACTTCGAAAAATGCTCTTTCGACATGGACAGGGTCCACTACTTGGGCTACATCATTGATCAGCATGGCGTACATGTGGATCCAGCCAAGATCCAAGTCATCCGTGACTGGCCAGCCCCAACCACACTCACTGAGCTTCAGGGCTTCTTGGGCCTTGCCAATTTCTACCGTAGGTTCATGTTGGGATTCTCCCATATTGCATGGGCCCTCAGCCAAGTAACCAGGGGTGGTGGTAAGGCAAAATTTGAGTGGGGTCGGTCCCAACAACAAGCGTTCAATGATTTGAAGCAGCGCTTGTGCTCAGCCCCAGTACTTTCACTATCGGACCTACAGCAACCCTTTGAGATTGAGACAGATGCTTCAGACTATGTTGTGGGCGTCGTTCTCACTCGGCACGGCCACCCCGTGGCCTATCATAGTGAGACACTATCATATGTTGTATGTAAGTATGCTACTTACGACAAAAAAATGTACTCCATTGTGCAAGTTTGCCGCCAGTGGAGACATTACATTCTTGGGAAGGAGACAGTCATCCACACTGATCATAAGCCACTGCAGTTCCTGCAGACACAAGGCAAATTGCAGAATGACCGCTATCAGAAGTGGTCCACATACTTGCAGCAATTCCACCTCCACATCAAGTATAAAACAGGAAGCACCAACCGCATCGTTGATTGCCTCAGCAGACTGCCAGTCGCGGCACTCACCACGGTGCTAGACTCTTGTGGCCATGAGACCTCTGGATGGCCCCAACTCTATGAGACAGACCTAGACTTCGCCACCACCTACCAAATGTTGGATGCAAACATAGTTGTCGTTAATTTCCATCTTCAGGAAGGGTTGTTGTGTCGTCTAGGCCATATCTGTGTTCCATCAAGCGAGCAAGCGAAGCTAATTTGGGAAGCCCACTACAATAGGGTGGCAGGACACTTCGACGTCTAAAAGACAGTGGCAATGTTGCAAAAACATTTCTACTGGACGAAACTTCGACAAGAGGTCAGCAAGTATATCAGGTCCTGCACTGCCTGCGTTATTGCCAAACCGACCACTAAGAAACAGGGCATGTACACCACTCTGCCTACTCCTGACAGGCCATGGGAATCCATCTCAATGGACTACATGTCGGGCCTCCTGTCCACCAAGCAGGGAAATGACTGTGTTTTTGTGGTTGTTGATCGCTTTTCTAAGATGGCAATTCTAGCCGCCTGCAAGAAGAGCATCACAGCAGAGGCCACTACCAAGCTCTTATTTAAACGAGTCTGGGTACATTTTGAAATCCCACAAACCATTGTTTTAGATCGGGACAGTTAATTTCTCAGCACATTCTGGTCGAGCCTATGGTCATTGTTGGACACCAAGCTCACCAAATCCACAGCCTTCCACCCCCAGACAGATGGCCAAACAGAGGTCGTAAATCGAATGATCGTGCATATCCTGCGCATATATAATTCCAAGCACCCTTGCACATGGGATGAGAGTCTTCCCTATGTCCACGAACAACCGAGCCCTGCATAGCTCAACCGGCCACAGCCCCTTTCAGGTGGGGTTGGGATTCCAACCATTGGGTCCCGTAGATGTTGCACTACCCCTTGCAGTCACCTCGGTCGACTCATCTCTTGCTCCAACTGAAGCTGACAAAGCCACCTAGTTCATTGAGCGGATCCAGCACATCCGCCAACAGATTCAGGATATCCTACAGAAGTCCAATGACAAGTACAAGCAGCGCCATGATCAACACCGGGGGCCACATAGGTTTCAGGTGGGCGACAATGTTTGGTTGCACTTGCAGAAAGAATGCCTTACAGTACCCCATCGGAAGCTTCGCCCACTCCATTATGGGTCGTACACCATCACCAAGGTTGTGGGTGATAATTCTTTTGAGCTCAACATTCCTCGTTTCCTTGTCCTACACCCAATGTTCAACGTGGATCTCCTTTGACCTTATTTCCCACCATTATTGGACACCTCAGATGTAGCAGAACAGCTGACACCAACAGAGATCAACCCCGACTGCATACAACAAGCATCTAGTGATCAGATTGTGGAAAAATAGGTCAAGGGCACTCGCCAGCAAAGGATCCAGCTTTATCGAGTTGTCAAAGCAGGGCAGCTCCTGCACCAAGGCAAGTGGCTCACTCGGGGCCAAATTCAGTAGAAATTTTCTCATCTGATGGGGGCACTCAACGCAATGGAGACCATTGCTTCTTAAGGGGAGAGGATTGATCCAGATGGATGTCGGTGGCCTCCCACCTATTCCAACTGGCTCATTTTGGCAGTTTTCCAGTTTGGCAGTTTTTTCCTAGTTTTCAGATCCCTGACTTCCAGGGCCGTTTTGAGACCCTAAACAGTTTTTTCAGGGCTCGCCACAGTCAGACAATAAATGGAGTTAGAGTCTAACGGCAACATGTGTAGTCCTCGGATAGACCTTTCCAACAGGCTATTGTGAGCCTAAAACGGAGATCGTATGCAAAAGCTATGACCTCGAGAAGTTGATGTACTAACTTACCCAAACGGGGCCCACGTGACTTTTGGCGCTTCATCTCCTAGGGTTAGGTTTTTGGATGTCTAGGGTTTTTGACATTCAAGTTTATTGTAAAAAGGCCTTCAGAGCCTCATGGTAATCATCTTCTTGAAAATGAGCACAGTCGTCACATCTCTTCTCAGAGATAAGCCGTCACCATTCTAGCAAGCTTGTTTTTCGCTGCATTTTAGAATTTCAGCCTAAGTCACTTGACACGATGACACGGGACACGGAGGACACGGAAATACGAGTGTCCGACACGTGAAATTTTGACCTCAACAACAGGACACGGAGGACACGTTTATATATATATTAAAAATATATATATATTATATATGAAAAAAATTTGAAAATTACACATACAAAAATGAAATTTAGACAAAGATTCATATTTTGTTAGAAACTAGAAGATTTACAAGATACAATAATTTAAACATGTATGATGTAACATAAATGATAAATGATTAAATCATGATTCATTATAAATTATAATTTATACTGTATACATTATGATTCAACATTGTAACATCAATGATGATAAAATGACAAACATTAAAGACTGAAGTTTGAACACACAAGAAATTAGAACCATTAACTGCGCTTGCAACATTCTCATTAAGTCATCAAAATCAAAATGTATTACAATGATCATAATTCATACTAGATAGTAGAATCCAGATAGTAATATCGAGTCAGAGTCACTAACACTACAGGTGAGAATGCCAATGGCAAATACAAAATAGACATAGGGTAGATACTAGAACCGACACCGTAGATGGAAGAACTGTCGAGACTCGGTAGTACTTGTCCTCCATGAAATAATCATCAATATCAGTGTCCTCACCACTCCTCCCCTCCTCCTCCTCCTCCTCCTCCTCCTCTCCTTCCTTCCTTCCTTCCTTCCTGCCTTCCTCCTCTTTCTCCTCTCCATCCTCCTCTTCCTTCCTCCTCTCCACCCTCTCCTTCCTACATCCTCTTCCTCCTCTCCATCCTATCCTTCCTTCCTCCATCCTCCTCTTCCTCCTCCTTCCTTCCTCCATCCTCTTCCTCCTCCTCTTCCTTCCTCTCCATCAAGAATTTGCGTGACACGTGTCATGAAATTAGGACACCATCCAAATTCGTATCCAACACAAATTTAGGTCGTGTCACGTGTGAAGGACACAACCTAAATTCGTGTCGGACACGAATCAGGTCGAATTTGTGTCCCCACGTGTGATTCGAGACCCGGGGGGGTATTTGGACGAATCATGTTTCATAGGTTTCAGCTCATTTCCTTATTGAATAGAAACCAGTTTTATTATATATCTGTTATATTGTGTTAAGCATTTTTTGATAATAATCTGTATTCATTTCGTTCTGCTCATAAAATCCGGATTAGCCACACATTCCAGTGTTTGGTATATTGATAGTGGTGCCTCTCGCCATATGACAGGTGTTCGTGAGCATCTGACAGATCTTACACAGATTGGTGATCTTGAGGTAGTGCTTGGAGATGACCAGGTGGTCAAGGAAGTCGATAGTGGGACAGTATCATTTCAGAGGGAGTCTCAACCTCCCATGTTGTTGAGAGATGTCCTATATGTTCATGGCTTGAAGAAGAACTTGATTTCAGTTTCTACTATTGAGGAGAGGGGATATGAGGTGTTGTTTCGTGATGGATAGGTGCTCCTATTTCCCAAGGGGTCCAGTATCACTTCGGCCAAAGTGATTGGGACTCGAGATGACAAGTTGTACAAACTCAAGTTTCAGCCAGCTAGTGCATTATATCATACTACCTGCAGCAATGATCTTTGTGAGCTATGGCATAGGAGGCTGGCCCATTTGAATCATGGGGCTCTGATGATACTGAGGGAGATTGTGACTGTAGTGCCAGAGTTCAGTACAAAGCACCAGGAGTTGTGCAAGGGTTGTGCTTTGGGAAAGTACACCAAGACTGCTTTTCCAAGTAGTGACAGTAGAGCAGCAAATATACTTAATCTAATTCATTCTGATGTTTTTGGTCCAATGTCTTATGCATCTTTGAGTGGTTGTTTATACTATGTCATATCCATTGATGACTTCTCTCAGAAGTCTTGGATTTTCTTCATGAAGACCAAAGGACAGGTCTTTAATCGGTTCCAAGAGTTTAAAGCTCTTGTGGAGAACCAGACTAGGAGGAAAATCGAAATAATGAGTGTTGATTTTCATAAGCTAGGCTAAGCATGAAGTTCATTTCATTTTAGCATTTCACTTAACCATAAACAATAATGTTGCAGCAACCAAGATCACAAGAAGAAACACCATGCACAAGAACACAAGAAGTATCCTGGGAAACCCTTCTCAACAAGGGAAGAAAACCCAGCCAAATCCTTTGCTACATTCTTTAAGAGAAAGACCTCCACCAAGATAAACCTTAGCACATAAGAGGGTACTTCAAAACCCTAGAACTCTAGCGCCCAAGAGAGGTGTGCACCCTTTGCCAAAGAAGTGTACTTGCTAAAATTTCCAAACTCACAAGAAAGATATGATTCCACAATGGAGAATCATCCCTTACTTATATTAGACTTGTCCAATCAACAAAGGCGTCTATTGGCTTAACAGGGCCGACCTCTCTAAGTTACTATACAATTTATTATTATTATTATTAATATTAATTATCTTTTACATTTATTATTAAACATATTAAGGTGGGGCCGACCTGTATCCTTTACATTACAATTAGGGTTACAAGTAGGTCTGGCTCTTGAACAATATATAGCAAAGGATCTCATACACCCACTAGTGTTCATCAACTAGGGACACATCCATAGGGATGTCATAGCTCTGATTCACTGCATTACACAGAAGAACCAGGTCTTCACACGTTCACCTCTACTCGTCCACAGGCACGTCCACTCTACAAATCTGCTTTTCCACAGCCACCGACAAGAGAATCATCTGGATTATTCTCATCAACTCTCCTGCTCAAAGGAGGCTATCACATCATCTTCATTTCTGTTCACATGACGATGTGCCCAGCACTTTTGGGATTTCACATGTTCACTTTGTGCTCATCCACAAGCACGTCCTAACTCAACAGATCGCTTTTCCACAGGATAATCATCTGGAGTTCTTCTCACTCTCTTCATGGAGGAGATCATCTCTACGTTCCTAACTCTGTCTCAGGCAGGAACCACGAACCCTTCTTAGGGGCTTTCTCTCAGGTTTGTAAGCTGAGAGAAAGACTCACATAGCTGCTATGTTCCACATCTCACAAGTTTGTAAGCTGGAGGATGTCTCCCATAACTGCATTCATCAACACTCCCTCTCAGCTAGGGAGGCATTCTCTATCATGCCAAGTCTCACACGGATGTATTTTGAATTTTGTCTTGGCTGGAGTTATCAACACTCCCTCTCAACTAGGGAGTCATTCTTCACGAAGTTAAGTTGGTGAAGATATCTGCACTCTGCTCATGTGTAGGAAGGTACTGCATGTGTACGATTTTCCTCTACATCATATCTCTTAAATAAGGATATTTCATCTTATCATATTTCGATCCATCAGGAAACACTGGGTTCTCAAGGAGCTTTACTCATGGCTTTTGGTTATCATCATAGGATCCATCTCATGGTCAAGTAAATCTGTCAAAAGCTTGTGAAGCCACATTGCTTCGCATATTTGATGCTTATATACTCTGCCTCTGTGGTACTTAAGGCTACAAAGTTTTGTTTCCTGCTGCATTAGGAAACCATGGAAAACTTCACGATAGAACATCAGCTGGATGTGCTTTTCCGGTTCACTGTACTTTCTGCTCAATCTGAATCGGCATATCCTACAAACTCAAGTTTATACTGGAGGCATATCTTAGGCCATATCCAACTATGCCTCGTATATATCTCAATACATGTTTTGTTGTTTGTCTAGTGAGTCTATCTCAATTGACTCATGAAATGACTAGGCACATTCACTACATGGTATGAATCAAGTCTGGTGTTGACCAGATACATTAGTGATCCAATCAGTTGTGGATCAGTTTTGTCTGAATCATCATCAGTCGTCTTCTTTAAATCGAACACGGTGGATTTTGCATTCTATCATACTGAACTTCTTTAATATTTTCACTGTATATTTTCCTTGACTCAGGAAAATCTTATAGGTCATCTGCCATACTTCTTGTCCCAAGAAGTAGTGCATCATACTCAGATTCTTCATCTCGAATTCAGAAGTCAAAGATTACTTGTAACAACAACGCTTTCTGAATAAGTCATCAGGATCAGGCTCTCGTCACTAATACAGTAATGATATAGGTTTGGATCAGCAACACTCCTATCAAGAATCTATCTATCTGATATAGTTTCCAACTCATGGATGGAGGTACAGATGGAAGTGTATCGGGTTCACTGGATCAAGTGTCGTATCATAGACAACTCCCTCTGTTTGTGAGAAACCTCTGGCTATAGATCTCGGTTTGTATTTCTCGACACTTTCATCAACTGCATGCTTGATCATATAGATCCACCTATAAGTTACCATAGACTTCCCTTTTTGGTCCCTGAATAATATCTTATGCATCATTCTTTTAAGATATACTGGTATTCTTCTGTTATGGCATCTTGCTATACCGGTTCTCTTGTTGCCTCTCTAAGACAAGGTGTCTTAGCATCAATGAAGTGGCTCATGACTGAAGGATAGCTCGAAAATCTCTTTTTCTTTCTCGAAATATGCCTTGAGAGGCTTGTATGTTTCTCTGCCTCTTGTAGAGTGAGTCTAGGTAGGCATTTTATGCCCTACTGCAATATCTCTGAACATATCAACTGGTGAAACTAGATAACCTGGAGTAATGACTGTCTCCCTCTGAATTGTTGAAGGGGGGGAAGGTGTTGTCTCACTATCAATCTCCATCTGAGATTCTCTGGGTGTTTGAAAAAACTGTCTCTTCTTAAAGGACGACGTCTCTGCTTGTCTCAATCTGTCTCTAACTAGGGATGTCTTTGAAGATTCACTGTATCCTTTCTTCCTAAAGGATCTAGCTTGGACTTCTTCTCTTTGGGTACATGAAAATACATTGGGCACCCAAATAAACTAAAGTGCTCAATCTCAAGCTTCATTCCGGTGAAGACTTCTTTGGGGGTTATGTTTTTCGAAGTCTGGTGAAGACTCTTGTTCTGCACATATACTGTGTCATGCATGCTTCTTCCCATGGAATCCTAGAAAGATTATGATCATGCTTTGTAGCATTGGTTGTCTCAATGATGGTTCTATTCTTCTTCTTTCTCAAATGGTTTTGGCTCCTTCTGAGTCAAGTGACTCCCTCTGAAGGATAAGCATCTTCTTTTCTTGTTAACCTGTTTGGAACAAGAAAACAAAAAGAACCAACACAAAGGAGAATAGTGAGTACATCTCTAGAATCAAAACATTTTAAGGAATATTGTCACAGCTACAACACCTACTTGTAATGTAGCAACCTTTTGGAAATATAGGTTAGAGGAATGACAATTACAACAATCAAACCCAGAGTCTTTACTTTGAGTGTGTTGTTTCTTTGAATGCACTGAGATCCCTCTAGATCCATGACTTCAGTAAAGGTTCCTTCCTCCTGCAATTTCACTCATGACAATGATACAAATAATATATACAAGTGCATACCTGAGGATGTTGATATGATTTCTTCAATGGCTCTTTGGTTGATCTCTATCCCCTGAGATGTTTATGAAGAAGATAGTCACAATGTCATCTTTTGTCATCTTTGTTATTTTGAAGTTGGCCCTTCAAAGTGAGGGCTTGAGTAGGTGATTGGCTTCCTTGTACTGACGTCATCTTCCTTCCATTCATTGATAGTTGTCTCTGGTAAACCCTTTTGTATTACCCACAATAAGTCTTCCTCTGAAGTTTTGTCTTTCAAGAACTTTGAAGTGGCTTGATCCATCAAGCTTATCTTCCATCATATTTTTTTTGTTCATCATAATTTTAGATTCTTCACAACCCTTTGTCAACTAGCCTAGAAAACCTAACGGCTAGACTAGGCTAGCACTTTTAGGTTTTATTGGACTTATGACTGCCAACAGTAAGCATTTGAGAGATAGTAGAACACTGGTGAGTTGAAGAGCTCCTTCAATGGGTTTGCAAAAACCCTAATTCTAAAATTTCTGCAGAAATTGGCGAAACCCTAGAAACCCTAGGGCCAAAAATTCAAAATGCTCGAAATGTCACTCTGAGAGTCTCTGGAGATGCACTGGAAGAGGTTGTACTCTTCTATGCCAAAAGTAGCCCCAACGTCCAAGTATTAAGGGCTGAATCACCACAAAGAAGGAGGCCGTACAGATTTTCTAGAAACCCTAGGAGGGTCGTACGGTTCTACAGAAGAGGAGAGATGGTTGATAAAAGTTTGTAGCTTGTGCAATGGGTTCTTCAAGACCTACGCTCTGATACCATGTTGATTTTTCATAAGCTTGGTTAAGCATGAAGTTCATTTCATTTTAGCATTTCACTTAACCATAAACAATAATGTTGCAGCAACCAAGATCACAAGAAGAAACACCATGCACAAGAACACAAGAAGTATCCTGGGAAACCCTTCTCAACAAGGGAAGAAAACCCAGCCAAATCCTTTGCTATATTCTTTAAGAGAAAGACCTCCACCAAGATAAACCTTAGCACACAAAAGGGTGCTTCAAAAGCCTAGAACTCTAGCGCCCAAGAGAGGTGCGCACCCTTTGCCAAAGAAGTGTACTTGCTGAAATTTTCAAACTCACAAAAAAGATATGATTCCACAATGGAGAATCATCCATTACTTATATTAGACTTGTCCAATCAACAAAGGCGTCTATTGGCTCAACAGGGCTGACCTCTCTAAGTCACTATATAATTTTTTATTATTATTATTATTATTATTATTATTATTATTATTATTATTATTATTAATTATCTTTTACATTTATTATTAAACATTTTAAGGTGGGGCCGACCTGTATCATTTACATAACAATTAGGGTTACAGGTAGGTCTGACACTTGAACAGTATATAGCAAAGGATCTGATACACCCACTAGTGCTCATCCACTAGGGGCACATCCATAGGGATGTCATAGCTCTGATTCACTGCATAACACAGAAGAACCAGGTCTTCACACGTTCACCTATGCTCGTCCACAGGCACATCCACTCTAAAGATCTGCTTTCCCACTGCCACTGACAGGAGAATCATCTGGAGCCTTCTTGTCAACTCTGTTGCTCAGAGGAGGCTATCACATCATCTTCATTTCTGTTCACATGACGATGTGCCCAGCACTTTTGGGATTTCACACGTTCACCTTGTGCTCAACCACAGGCACGTCCTAACTCAACAGATCGCTTTTCCACTAGATAATCATCTGGAGTTCCTCTCATTCTCTTCATGGAGGAGGTCATCTCTACGTTCCTAGCTCTGTCTCAGGCAGGAACCACGAACCCTTCTTAGGGGCTTTCTCTCAGGTTTGTAAGCTGAGAGAAAGACTCACATAGTTGCTATGTTCCACATCTCATAGGTTTGTAAGT
>JZKD02S2258376.1:858978-872805 GCA_000966675.3 Picea glauca | reverse complement strand
GTAAGTTGGAGGATGTCTCCCATAGCTGCATTCATCAACAATGAGGACAGATAATGGGGGTGAGTATACCTCCAATGAGTTTAATGACTTATGTGCAGAAGAGGGCATCAATAGGGAGTTGATCGTTCCTTACAACCCACAGCAGAATGGTGTTGCTGAGAGGAAGAACAGGGCCACAGTTGGGGCTGCGAGAGCCATGTTGCACGATCAGGGGTTGCCACTCTTTCTTTGGGCTGAGGCATGTTACACTGCAATTTATCTGCAAAACAGGAGTCCACACAGAGCATTGGGGGATAAGACTCCTGAGGAGGCTTTCTCTAGGAAGAAGCCTGAGGTTGGGCACTTTGGGATTCTTGGGTGCCTTACATATTCACATGTCTCTTCTAAGAAGAGGACAAAGCTAGAGCCCACGGCAAAAAAGGGAATTTTTGTTGGGTATAGCGAGACTTCAAAGGCTTTCCGCATATACATCCCTTTCTTGAGGAAGACATTTTTGAGAAGGGATGTGAGATTTGAGGAGGATAGCGCCTTAGGAAGTCACGAGGGACTGAGAGGGGTGAGCAATCATCACCCCAGACTCAGGTGAGTCCACAACAGACTTCAATGACACAGAGTTCATGTCCACCAGTTTCAGTGATGACTGGTCCACAGGGCACAGGGCCACAGGTGTCAGGATCACAGGTTATTGATCCTCAGATTTCAGGATCATATGCTCCAGATTCTACTTTAGGTTCTCAATCTTCATGTGATGGGGTTAAGCAGGGGGAGTCCCCTCCACGAGACACTACTTCAAAGAGGAGGAAGCCTAAGTGGCTTCAGAACACTCTTAGAGAGCACAGGGTTCTGTGGGGAATCCCAGGCAGGTTGTGAGGGAGAGTAAACCTCCTGAGAGATTTTGCAGCTACATTGCGATGGTGAGCAGCATCAGACAGTCTGAGCCTTCCACTTTTGAGGAAGTTGTTGGCAGACAAGTTTGGAGAGATGCCATGATGGAAGAGTACAGTTCCATCATGAAGAATGATGTTTGGAAGATTGTTCCTAGATCTGAGGGGAAGTCAGTGGTGACTTCTAGGTGGCTCTACAAACACAAGTATGTTGCAAATGGCAACATTGAGAAGTACAAAGCTCGTTTTGTGGCTCGGGGGTTCTCACAGGTTGAGGGAGTTGATTATGATGAGACCTTCGCTCTGGTTGCTAGATATACCTCAATCAGGGCAATGATCTCTATTGCAGCAGAGATGGGTAGGACGATCCATCAAATGGATGTGAAGACCGCATTTCTGAATGATCTCATACAGGAGGAGTTGTACATTGAGCAACCATTGGGCTTTGAGGTGCATGGGAGAGAGTCTCATGTGTGCAGACTAAAGAAGGCATTGTATGGGCTGAAACAAGCTCCCAGAGCTTGGTATTCTAGGATTGATACCTACTTGCAGCAGTTGGGCTTTGAGAAGAGTGAGGCGGATCCCAACCTTTACTTCATTGTGGTTGGAGAGGATCCTCTCATACTCTTGCTATATGTTGATGATCTTTTCATTACAGGGACTGAGAGACTCATTACTAGTTGCAAGGAGAGCCTTGCTTCAGAGTTCGAGATGACAGATATTGGACTGATGCATTATTTTTGGGGGTTGGAGGTTTGGCAGGAGCCTGGACACATCTTTCTGGGACAGGGGAAGTATGCTTGTGACATTCTGAGGAGATTTTAGATGGAGGATTGTAGGCCCATGACCACACCCATGATTACTAATCGGAAGAAGCTTCATGCTTTTGAGTCACAGTTGGTTGATCCCACTTCCTATCATTAGTTGATCAGTTCGTTGATGTATTTGGTCAATACCAGAGTAGATATTTATTTTGCTATCAACACTCTTAGTCAGTTTATGGTGGAGCCTAGAAGAGTGCATTGGGTGGCAACAAAACATGTGCTCGGCTATCTTTGTGGTACAGTAGATTATGGCTTGGCCTATCTGAGAGGGGATGGAGTTCGATTGGTGAGCTATACTGATTCAGATTGGGCAAGAGTGTCAATGACAGGAAGAGTACTTCTGGATGTTGTTTCATATTGGACTCAGCAGTGGTGTCTTGGTTCAGTCGGAAGCAAAAGTCAATGGTTTTGATTTCTGCAGAGGCTGAGTATATGGCTACCAGTAAGGCCAATTGTGAGGCCCTTTGGCTTCGCAAGTTGTTGGTGGGATTATTTAGTGTGCAGTTGAAACCCACTATGATTTACTGTGACAATTAGAGTTGCATCAAACTCTCTGAGAATCCAATTTTTCACAACAGGTCTAAGCACATTGAGATTCGATATCACTTCATCTAGGATAATGTTTAGAGAGGAGCAGTTGAGCTACAGTATATATCTACAGATGAGCAGATTACAGACGTACTCACTAAAGCTTTGGGAAAAGGCAAGTTTGAATTTTTCAGGGATAATCTTGGAGTGGTGACTAACACTTTCCTCGTTAAGAGGGAGTGTTAAAAATAATTAAAAAGTACCTAGGCAAGTGTTTCTCATCACCTAGGCGCCTAAGGGGTGGGAAAATGCCTAATGTGGACCCTAGTCATTTAATTTATGATGTAAATTAAAAGGTGACTTTTTTAACTTAGGGAAAGTGGGTGAGTTAAGTGATTTAATCTCCACCACTCATCTCATCTAATCTCAGCGATTGGATGAGATGATCTTTCACCTTCCACTCATTGAGTCGATTAGGGTAAGGAGGGCGCACCCATTTTGGGTAGTTGAACGAATTTTTGAGAGAGCAAGAGAAAGAGGATAAGTCGAGCAATAGAAGAGAGGAAGTTGTTGAGCATTGGCACACATTCCAAGGCAAGGTACAGCACGAAAATCGAGGCAAAAGGTACAGCCAGCAAACAGGGGATACAGTACAAATTTCAGGAGGTCGTACAGCTGAGAAAGGTATAGTCCATACAACAAAAAGAGTGCATGCATTTCGAGGCAGTTTGGAATAGTTTTCAAGGCACATTTATTGTTGGAAAATCTATACAGCATACCCAGAAATTGTGGCACGATTTTCTAGACAGTCTGTACATCATTTATTGTTGTGACAGCTGTACAGTGGTACGGTTTTCTTACACAGAAATCGAGGAGCAGATTTGGGGGCTATTCAGAAGGAGATTTGGCTAATTTTTTCTGAGATAAGTTTGTGAAATTTTTGCTATAAAATTTCTGCTGTAACAGAAGATTTCTCTGAGCTCTGAAAATAATAAAAATCCCTCTCTCACAGGTTTTCCCCTTGTGGGTTTTTCCAGGGTCAAGTTTGACCAAAAATCTCTGTGAATTTTATTTTCTGAATATGGTGTTGCTGATATAAATTTATTTCTGCATTAAATGATGTTCAAAATCCTCATGTTTCAGTTCTGAAAATTTTGTTTATATGCTAAGTATTTATGGCTGTCATAAATCTGGGTTTTGGGCATTAAACATTGGGAAAAAATCAGCGAGACTTGAAACTGGGTGGGGTCTGAAAATTTACAATTTTCGCTATCTTTAGCTATTTCTCTCTTTTGCTCGTGTATGACTACTTTCTTGGTTATTTGGTTGATGGAAGTGATGCGTTAACCTTGGAAGGCTCTTCTTTGCTATTGTGGTGGTTTGTCTTAGCATTCTCCTTGAATTGGTAAGGTTTTTTTGCATTGTATTATCATTTTGTTTCAAGACAAGGTTATTTTGTTAGAGCTAGGTGGGAACTTGGAAGTATAAGGGCATACACCCCCACCTTAGCCTTCATCACTTTATGCTTAAATTTTATTGGTTTAACAAAGGTTTGCTAAGAGAAGTATAAGTGCATACACCCTCTTAGCCTAAACCCTAGCTAGGAATACTTGCCTTGGGGAGTAAGAGGATTTACACCCCCAAAGAGGTAGTACCTTTAGCTCTTTCTTTTATTGACTACATTAACCAAATCATTAAAGGCACTAGTCATCACTTTTTGCATTGGAGATATAAAATTGTTGCTTCGGGAAACGTGAAATTTCGTGATTTTGAAGTTGTTCCTAGTGGAATCAAATCTATGCTATAAATGTTTGTTTGAGCCACTAGGGTGTTTCATTTCTCCAAGTATTTCTTGCTGCTATTACAAATTTAACCTACAGCCATTAGGGTTGCAGAAAACCCTAACCAAACTCTTCAATAACTCCTAATTTAACCATTGAAAATTGCCTAAAATCTGCCCACATAATTTACCAAGTACAACGCGTCTTTTGGCAAGTTTTAGTGGTTAAATCTCTTGTTGTAATAACAAATTTGTTACAGCCATAAGGCTGATAAATATCACTGCAGTTAATTTTTTATGGCAGCCTTGTTTTTTGTGTTGAAGTCTTGTTTTATCATTGTTGAGCTAAACTAGTTTTTACTAGCTTGTCTCGTGCTTATTCAATTGGACTTTTAGCACTTATATTGCAGCCCTTATTATCTTTTATGTGCTGATATATATCATTGATTATTGCTGCTATTAGGGACAGCAAGCTTAACTTGCTTGTCCACCTAATATTACTATATGCAAGTGTGGCTTTTCTTGTGTCTCGAGCAGGTACAAACACCCTTTGCAGGCATCGAAAGACTTGGCAACCTCAAACCACCCGGAGACGAGTCATCAAATCCATCTTTCCTCTCCCATCATCGACCTTTAGGGGGATACTTCTCTTCTTTCCCTTCCATCCATCTCAATCCCCCCAGGGTCATTGGGATCGCCTTCCTAGAGTGACCTAGTCACCCTCGAAGTGTGGGACCTATATCAAGGTGACATTGGGTATAGTGTCCCTTAGTTGTCATTTTGGTGGTTGGGTCGGGCTTTGCCCAACCTACAACTTGTGCGATAACAGGGCTTGTTTTTCATAGTTTATTCATTTACCTAGCTAAAGTACCTAAGGTTTATCATTATAAGTTCTTTTAGGAACTCTTGGTGTGCTTTTCCTCACCCAATATCTTCATTTTCTTTTTTTTTATCATAAAGCAGATTTTGGAATTGTTGGACAGCAGCACTACGGTCCAATTTGCAGCACATTATCAAGGGGTAACTTAGGTATATCATTCGTTATTGATTTATACAACTAGATCTCACTCTTGTGCGGTAAAAAGTATTTGTTTCTTCATCCAAAGAGTGATATCATAGTGCTGATTTGTATTTCTGCTGTAGCATTCTTATTTCAGATCTCAACACTCATCTAATTAACTCCTAACCCTCTTTATATTGTAGTAGTTATTGCCCTAACTCTTGTTTGAATGTTCTTAAGGCAATTGGCTACTTCATCGGCACTGGTCTATTTAACAATGTATTGAGGTGTGTAGTTTGAAGTGAATTGTATTGTGAGCTACCAAAAGTCACTATACAGGTTAGTTTACAAGGATTGGAATACCCCCATGGTTTCAAAGAGCTGGACTAAAGTGAAGGGAAAACGATGCTAAGGTGAGAGTGGTGTGTTTCCTGCATTGTGCTTATCCCCAATAGCACCTCTACAAAAGGCTGTTAGTTTGGGTGGTAACAGAGATTATCCTTTAAGTACAAATCTTTCTATGTTTTGTGTGCATATATACACATACAGACATCATGTTCAAAGGAAGGTTCCACGACATGTTATGGGACTCAAGCAGTTCCCTTGTGACCTTTCACTACCTTGATCAAAGATTCCTAACAGTATATGTTCAGGAGGCAATGGTCCACAGGTGATAGACCTTGCAGGGCCTCTCCAGACCTAGTTCTATTAGGTTCATTACCTCTTTCTTTCATTCTATCTCTGTTGGTGGAAGCACCAACTGCTAGGGTGACTCCCCACCCATGAGTTGGATGGTGGCAGATATGTAAGACAATGGACCTCTTCTCGCATGGCTAGTAGACATATCACCCCCATGAGACATCAAATCTGAACCTGCTCACTATGACGTATGCCCTCCCAGATCAACTCGAACAACTAGACCTCCATGATGAGTTTCTTCCCCTCAGCCTCGGATGTTAAGACATCCAAGGCTTCTTGGTCTTCTCTCTTCTCCTCGCTCCACATCTCATCCCAGGATTGTATAACTAAGGCCCCCAAACCCCCAGCACTCCCCAGAGAACATCATCAAGTTTTGCATCAGTCCCTTCACAGTGATTGATGAGGACAGGGAGGCCTCTTCTCCCCCCTTCTTCCTCCACTTTTATCTCCACTTATGATGTTGATGTGGAGCTAGAGCCTCATGCCTCGTAAGGCTTGCCTATCTCTTGTGCTTCTTTTTCTTTTAGTGTCATTTATATCTCTTGTATTTGGACAACATTTCAGCTCTACAAGTGTTCTAGACACTCCCACTATATAATGTCCATTGACTGTAATCTCTTGTCCCGTTTACCTATTATTTGGTCATTTGTGGACATTAATAAAATTATCTTACCTTATATTATGTTGGCATTCATCTTGTATAAATTTGAGTGTGCATACAGTGTCTCTCTTCCTCCCTTCGTTCATTCTCTCAATACTAATTTACCCCATGGAATTCTGGAACCATCCAATCCTAAACACTAACAAAGGGGGCATTAGAACAAAGACATAGAAGGAAACATTGAATAATTGCAAGTGTTTATTTCTTTGGCTAATGAACCTAGTTGCATTTTTCATAATTTCCTATTATGTTTCAGCCATGTTTATCTACCACTGTTGAACAAGTTTTAGAGACTTTATTGATCATATTTATTGTCAATGAATGCACACATATTGATAGGAACAAATGATTGGAGAGAAATGTGAAATATATCAAAGTTATAGCAAACATTATACAAGGGGCTAGTGAGAGGTGGCTACCCACGTACATCACATACACACACTCTCGTGTACATCATGTCAAATTATAATATTTATAACCCCAGATACAATTGTAGTCTAATCACTTAACATTTAACCTTATCATCTAAAGGCATGATGGTCACATGTTAATAACCACTAACACTAATAATGGTCATATGACATTAACACGTAAGATAGGAGCTTGTTGTTTGCTCCTCCAACATTCACTCTCAAACAAGAGTTCCAACTTCCAATAAACCAATAAAGCTATCAATAAGTAAACTAGTCATCACCTCCTGCATTCTTCAACACAGATAAAAGCTTTTCTCCTCCTGCAGTCTTTGGACTAACCACTGTGTTCACTCCATTTGTTTGCCATCACTCTCAAACTTGAAAGTAGAATACACAGCCTGGTACCTTGGCTATGAACTCACCTAGGCAACTAACATCATACACCCCTCTAATGTTCCTTCTACTAGAAGGCCCACCGAAGAGGCTACCTTTCAAGCTACTAGACATCCAAGCTAAGAAGCCCCCTGGCCATTCACCAAATCTGAATATTGCAAATGGGTTAGCTCCCATCCACAGAGACATCAGGGTAACCAACCACAATGCTCATCAATTCTCTATGAAAACAACCTAGATACATATCATGTCTCCAACATTTCTTTGATTCAATGTCTTGTTAGTTTCTTTGGTCTTTAAGGTGGGTAACTTCTATTCATTGCACTTCAAGGAAAACCACTTTGGTTGTTGTCTTCAAGGGCTACTGTCTCATCTTCCTTTCAATATACTGCCTACTGCTGGAATTATCAGTTCCAACTTCCAACATAAATACTCTTGAGCCGACATCACGGCCAATACCACAGTAAGTGTTCTTAACCAACTAAACTTTTTAAAACCATTTTTTATGTTTTTGTGGCCAACACATACATACATTTCCAAAAAAAATCATTTTGTTATAAATGCTTGTTTTTCATTTTTATTTAAATGCCATGCCATCAATTCCTCCATCGTTGCAATCTCACTGTATAATTTTTATGTCTATAGAATTTTAATTGATACACTCAATACATGTTTTGCTTGTTCAACAAAAATGAAGAGTCTGAACCCTAGCTGTGGGGAAGCTTCCCCCCTCCACCACTTCACGCTCCCGTTCTCAAAACTCGCTTCAGAGAGGAGCTCGCTCTTGGAACAATTCCTTGCACTCCTGAAATGATTCCCCATACTCCCAGAACAATTCCTATTGCTACTAGACCGTGGGAGAAGAAATTAGAAATTGTTTGTGGCAGAAGGCTTAAGAAAGCTTAATAGATAGTATAATTATTTGTCTTTTCAGGTTAGAATCTAGATTCAAGAATTTCGAATTATTTGTTTTTATTATAGCTTATTTTGCAAACATTATATGACAGTTGAAGTTTGAACTGTTCACTGCATATTACAACTTTTTGGTCACGATGCCCTGTTTCATGTCATAGTTGATGTTATCTCTTACAGCTTGTTGATGACAAATGTTATCTGTTGAAACTTGAAACTTGAAGATTGATGTTATAGTTGATCATTTGATGACAACACTATAAGTTATAACTGCTAGATATTTGATGTTATTTGTGTACTAAATGGTTGATGCTTTAATGATTATCATTAACCTACTACAGAGATCTTTGTTTTCATATTTTCTACAACAAATTCACCATTCTGCATGCTTTTTTAAATATATATGCATCAAAATATATATTATATAAAAAACGTTCCCAGAATGCTTCGCTCTCGGAGACTTTTGGAAACTGGTGCTTCACGCTCCCGCTTCCCACTTTGCACTCCTGCTTTGCTCTCACTCCCAACAGCTATGTTCTGAGCCTGCCATGCCCTAGACATATGATATGCCTCTCTTTCCGGTTTCTTCCTGCTACATTGTGGAGTGTGTCCATTGACTCAATGATGTTTTTTCCAAGTTAACCAAGTGAGTGCGTCTGGGTTTTGCAGGCAAAGCGTCAGACTGAGTAGCTCATGTTGTCTTAGTCACTAGAACAACCATTGAGGGTTCCATCTTATCATAAGCATCCTGTGTTTTCTGCAAACAACTTTCTAGGGCGTGTTTTCTAGTCTAAAGGTTATTGCTAAACTGGAGATGAACATCCGGTACATTTGGCACGTCTTACCTTTGTCATCTGGTTGGTATCTCTTCTATTTGTTCAGCATCAAGTATTTTTTGTTTCCTGCTCTAGGCATCATTGTAGGCCGCCTTATGTTCTAGCTTATTTGTTTCTGATTGTTGGACTGAATCATTGGGATTTGAATATGCAAGGGTGCAGTTCCTTTCCTTGTACCCTTACTATGTTCTGGACATGTACAACTACATGACCTACACATGCACTCTAGCACGAACGTCTGCATATACAGGCTCTGTTGTCAAAATCATGTCTCTGTGCAGGCATGTGTTGTTGGGCCTTTCATTCACACAAATATCTGGGTTTGTTGTTTCTTGCCTGATATTTGTCTCTGCCTGGGTTTGCTTCAATATATCTTTGATGTCTTCTAGTATATGCAGGGTTGCAATCCACGCGCCAGGTGTCTTCAAAGTCTTCAAAATATTATGCTTGAAAGTTGAAATCCTTGTATAAACTTTCTGTCTTTAACCTTTAAAAACATTTACAGTCAACACCTTTTCAAAAGAATATTATGCCCTTACAAATTAATTAAATACTCAAATGGACTTACCTTTTTTATTTTTTCATATCTCCTTGGCAGGACCACTCTCAGGCACAGTTGTCAGTGCAAACACCCCTTTAATGCTGGACTTTGTCACCAGTCATAGAGTTCAAACCAATATCGCTCTGATACCATGCTCATTTTCATAAATGCACCCACATTGATAGGACTACATAATTGGAGAAAATATGCAGCAAACACCACAAAAGGAGCTAGTCTGAGGTGGACCATCTGTGTACATCACACTCCCCCATGCACATCATGTCACATTACAATATCTAGCAACATATGCCACTTAACCTTTATAGTGGTAACATGTCACTAACCACTGACATCAAATTGACCACTAACATTAAGGGTGATCATATGACATTGACACAGAAGGTAGGAACTTGTTTTCCCCTCCAACAATTTGTGATCAGCACAGATACACCTTTACATCAAAAGATTTGGTCCCAAGCCTACAATATGACATATTGTTGTGTCAGTCTACATGCATTTCTTGTTCAAAGATGCAAGGACTGAGGTCTTACTTGAGTAGGATTGCAGGAAAGGGAAAATTTGAAAACTATTTCCTTGCCATCTAAGACCCTATTAGATACTGGCTTGGCTGATGCAGCATGAAAGAGGACATCATTTGGACTTTTTTTAATTTATATTATATTCAGGAACCACATCTGTCTTTTTAACTCAGGTTCAACTTCTTGTCTTGTTTGAGTGTTATTGCAGTTTACAAAAAACCTAGTAGCAATGAAAGACCTCCTGACACAATCAAGAGTGTTCTCTGGCAAACTTGAAATTTAAGTTGACCAAGTTTGTTCAAAATATCATTAACTGATTGTAGAATAATACAAGTATTCATCAGAAAAGCAGCCAACCTCAATCAACCACGATGTTCTATGACAAACGGGGGAAGGAGATAGCACGGGATAACTGTCAAGATATAGAAATAAAGCTGGGTAAGACAACAACCCCATTCCATTATTTGTGAGCTGAAGAATTCTCTTCATTTACCTTTTTTTTTACCACAAAATTATTCCTTTTATGCAATCTTTCTTTTACCTACAATTCTTCACTTTTCTCTTGATCTTATATTATTTTCATTATATTGATTTCTCTTTTACCAAAACATTTGGTCTTCAGACCCACGAACAGAGCTGTTTTACAGTTCATCACTTGACACACTTCATTCTTTTTTACTTTTAATGGAGCCTGCCCACCAGGATTAGAACCTGGGTCATGTTTAAGACAAGCACTCCAATTTGCCATGGACTTCATTTATTGAACTTTTAATATGAACCACTGAGGGAAAATTATTTACAGTCAGAGAGAAAATTAAGTGTTCTCAATTAAAGCTCACAAAGTGTATGGCATACCTCCATGTTCAAAATTTTTTGCGCTTTCCAGTCAACTATTCCTCCAAACATGGTAACTGCCTCTTTGACTGATTCAAATGGTGCTGCAGTGTCTATTTCAGCCCTGTTTATGATCGCAGTCTCTTCTGCGTGATCACGCTGGGGAGGACCATTTTTTTCCTTTTCATGCGGCACAATTACTCTCTCTGTTTGAGAAACACTGGGTTGAGCAGTAACCAGCTTAACGTTAGCTTCTCCACCAATATTTGTTTCACTCGGGGATGTGAATGGCTTAGCACTGTCCATCTGAGAATTTTGGACCTCATTAACGGTCTCTTCGATTTTAAGTTGTTTAGTGGCACCTATATCTGTAATATCATGGCTGATAGTTTCAACTCCATCAGATGAATTGGGGATAGAGACAGAATCTGTATCCATATTCTGAGATCCACTGATCATTACCTCCTTCGAAGACTCATTTTCAGATTCTTTGCTTGCATCTGATGGCAATACAGAGCTTGTTTCTGACACTTCGAAAGTATTCCCTTCTGATGATGAAGAAACATCTGGCACTAATGGCAACCCAACATCAAGTTCATTTATGTTGCTTTCTTGAGAAGGTAAAGGAGAAGAAGATTCGGTAGTCTCAGCCCCTTCCATATCCTGCACATACAGCAATAAACCTTTTTTAAATTTATAACATTTTGTTGGAATGAAATCTAACAAGAAAAGAGAACAAAATCATAGGAAAGAGAAGTAAAAAATAAAAATCACAACATGATAATAATAATAGAAACAAAGGCACATTGGTTTAACAACTCACATCCCCGCTACATAACCATGTGTGGACCTAGGGAAAAAACGATAACAGGCAACAATACATATATTTAAAATGTCAAGCTGCCAAACAACTCAAACAAACGAAGAGGGAAACTGTTCTAATTATCATATAGGCTATCTAGATTCTAAACAAAAAAGGCTAAAAATCACATCACCTTTTGAAACCTTTAATCAGAATATTTAGTTTAATAAATCGCAGAAATACATTACCACTGGTCTATACTCGAAAACCAACTTTAATGACTAGAAAAAACTGTTTGTAATATTACCATCAATTAGCCTGGAAGTATGTACATAACTTACTGCAATTAAAACTTGTGATTTGATAAATTCCTTAACATATCACATGACCTACCATTCTATTCTGAAGTACAGTTCCACACTCCCAGTATACACACTATAGTTTGTCCTGTTATTATAATAACTGCTACTGTTGAAGTCAAATTTTATCCGTATACCCCGAAAGAACCTGGTCTAGAATATGTCAGTGAATGTGGCACGTCAATACTTGAGACTATTTGGCATGGAAAAAAGACTGAAGACATTCACTGCAATTTAACTGGTCTTGTATATGTGCCTAAGAAGATACAAGGAAGAAAGATCATCATATTGACCCAATGGTACATTACAACAAAAACGAATACTATAACTCAAAAGCTAATGGCAAGTGACAAATCCATCCACATGCTTCCCATATTATTTTCCAAACATAACAAGAGTTGACCTCTGCTTTGTCTTGATAGTGTTGTAAACTAGTGTCAGTGGTAGGATATTCCATAGTTACGCAAGATTTGGGATACTTGTCGTGGGCTTTGCACTAGTACAAATCCTGTGATAACACTGCCCAATCTCAATCTATGTACCACACAGCCTAGGGTCTTTGTTTCTGTTGTACAGAATGCTAAAGTCAAGTGTACCTTTCACATATCTCAGAAATCGCTTCACTGCTGTCCAGTGCTCTACCTTTGGCGCTGTCAAGAATCTGGAAATGAGGCTCACAGCGAAACTCAAATCAGGTCTAGTGGCTGTAAGATATATCAAGCTACCAACTAGTTGCCTGTATACTGACTCATTAACTGCCTTAGAGTCAGTTTTGGCTGAAAGTTTCAACCCTTTCTCCATAGGTGTAGACGAGATTTTGCAATCTGTCATTCTGAACTTGTCCAACAAAGTCCTGGCATATTTTGTTTGTGAGACAAAAATGCTGCTACCTGTTTGCCAAACTTCTACACCCAAACAGTAGTGTAGGAGGCCTAGATATGTCATGTCAAAAGCTTTGCTCATATTGAATTTGATCTGTGTTATTGCACTTGCCTCACTCCCTGTAGGCTGTAATAATGACATCATCTACATATATGACCAGAAGGATGATATCATTTCCCACTCTTTTGACATGCATGTTGGAATCTGAAGGACTCCTCTGGAACCCCTGTTCATCCAAATACCTGTCAACCTTGATGTACCATGCCCTAGGTGCCTGTTTCAGACCATATAAAGCCTTCTTCAATCTGCAGACCAGATGCTCCTTCCCTAAAACCTGAAAACCCTGTGGTTGATACATGTATACCTCTTCCTCCAAATCTCCATTGAGGAAGACACTCTTCACGTCCATCTGATGGACCTTCCAGCCATTCTATGCTGCCATGGCTAGAACAAGACAAATGGCGCTCATCTTTGTTGTAGAAGCAAAGATCTCCTCATAATCAATGCCCTCTAACTGAGAGAACCCTTTTGCAACCAGTTGTGTTTTGTACTTGTGAAGTGTACCATCTGCCTTGTACTTGACCTTGTACACCCATTTGTAGCCAATGGGTTTCTTCCATGATGGAAGTGGTGTGAGATCCCAAGTCTGATTTTTCATCAAACTCTCATGTTCAATTTCCCTGGCCTTTTCCCATTCAGGTCTCCCTTGTGCTTCCTCTAACATCTATGCCTCGTAGATTTCTTGAATATTGGCCATAAGTGATCCGGATTTATGTAGGAACACAATGAAATACAGAAATACACATAAACGCAGAGATGCAGCGGAAATAATACTTCATTTCATTAATAACAAATGACTAAAATATGCTTACAGACAGAATGGAAATAAACTAGCTAGGGCGCTGGTAGCTTATCTCTGAGAAGAGATGTGGCTGCTACT
>JZKD02S2258376.1:825241-836862 GCA_000966675.3 Picea glauca | reverse complement strand
AGGATAAATGTTGTGTCTATTGTGGATGTGTATTTCTCAGTGATCTTGTTCTTATTATGCTCTTATCTTATGAAATGCAAAGAACTATAATATCAGCATAAAACATTAACAAGAAGAATACCAATCCATTATAAAGAATGATGTATGGGAAATAGTTCCCAGACCGAAGAACAAAGATGTGGTATCTTCCAAATGGATATATAAGATAAAACATGCTGCAGATGGAAGTATTGAAAAACACAAAGCAAGATTTGTAGCTCGTGGCTTTTCTCAAAAGGAAGGCATCGATTATGAAGAGATGTTTGCTCTTGTAATCAGATACACTTCTATCAAAACAATCATAGCTCTTGCAGCCAAGATGAAGTGAAAGTTATACCAGATGGATGTGAAAACAGCTTTCTTAAATGGTGTTATTGAAGAAGAAGTGTATATAGAAAAACCACAAGGGTTTGAAGTTGAAGATAGAAAGACTCATGTCTGCAAGTTAAAGAAGGCTTTGTACGGGTTGAAGCAAGCTCCTAGAGCTTGGTATGGCAGAATTGACAGTTTCCTGATGAGCTTGGGCTTTACCAAGAGTAAACTTGATTCTAACCTTTACTTCAAGGTTATGAATGATGAGCCAGTTATATTGTTGTTGTATGTGGATGACTTATTCTTAACAAGAGATCATAGATTCTAAGAAGAAGCTCACTACAGAATTTGAGATGAAAGACCTAGGCCGGATGCATTATTTCTTAGGTCTTGAAGTTTGGCAAAGCCCAAAGAAGATCTTTCTTAACCAAGGGAAGTATGTAGTTGAAATACTGAAGAGGTTTGACATGCTGAAATGTAAATCCATGAACACACCCATGGAAACAAAGTTGAAGCTCCTGGTTGATACTTCGTCAGAATTGGTTGATGCTACTCTATATAGACAGATCATTGGATCGTTGATGTATGTGACGAATACCAGGCCAGATATATGTTTTGTTGTGAACACCTTGAGTCGGTATCTTGTAGAGCCCAAACGTGTTCACCTTGTTGCTGCAATACATGTGATGAGATACCTTAAGGGTACGTTGGAATATGGTCTATGTTATACTGGAGATCATGACTTCAAACTGTATGGATATACTGATTCAAATTGGGTTGGAAGTGTTTCTTATAGAAAGAGCACTTCAGGATGTTGTTTCAGTCTGGGGTCAGCCATGACTTCATGGCAGAGTAGGAAGCAATCCAGTATTCCTCTCAGCACGGCAGAAGCGGAATACATTGCAGCATGTTCCGCCAATTGTGAAGCCATATGGCTTCGGAAGTTGTTGACAGGTTTATTCGATCTGGACATGGAAGCCACCGTGATTCTATGTGATAACAAGAGTTGCATAAAGATGACGGAGAACCTAGTGTTCCATGATAAGTCGAATCACATAGAAATCCGGTATCACTACATTCGTGATATGGTGCAGAGGGGAGCTGTAAAGCTCCAATATGTTGGCACAAATGAGCAGATTGCAAATGTGTTGAATAAGCCTCTATCTCGTGTAAAGTTTGAATACTTTCGAGACAAGCTTGGTATAGTCCAGAAGGATCTCCCTCAAAATGGGGTGTGATGTTGATGATATTATGGTATCCTAACCAACAACGGGTAGCTCAGTTAGGATTTTATATCCTAGGGGACTGATCATCCCTGGACAGAGCCCGAAGGTCCGGTAAGGACGGTCTATCAGAGTACCTGTGCATGTATATGCCAACTGTGGTCAGTAGTGGTAGCTCCGATAGGATTTTATATCCTAGGGAATCATATGATTCTTAGGCAGATCTCAAAGGTCCGGTAAGGACAGTCTATCAGAGTACCACATGGTAGCTCCATTAGGATTTTATATCCTAGGGAATCTTATGATTCCTGGGCAGATCCCAAAGGTTCGGTAAGCACGATCTGTTAGAGTACCACAAAATGTTGTTGTTACACCTGCCTCATTCTGTTGCCATAGGATGATGATGTTGTATCAGCCTCGTGTTGTTGATGATGATGTTGTATCAGCCTCATGTTGTTGATGATGATGTACCAACCTCGGGTTGGTGATATTGTTGTATTAGTTTTATACTAATCGATGTTGATGCAGATGATGATCATGATACTACTCCAGTTCCATGTTGTGAACGATGTTGTCATTGATGATGAGAAAAACTTCCGATGATTTGTAGATATGCCAGTCAATGTTCCAGATGTTGATGATGTTGATGCCCTCTCTCTCTCCTGATGATGTTGTATTGGGTTATGTCAGTAGAATACCTTTCTTGTTAAGGGGGAGTGTTGAAATATTGTAATTGCGAAGAATATTCTAATTATAATTGAATTATTATTACATAGATCAAATCCCCTTTTGTGGATTGATCATGTCAGGACTTATGTATGACCAAATCCTCTCTTGTGGATTGGTCAAACCATAATTATATGGTGTTGTTTGTAAAGTCGACCCCTAGGGCTTAATAAAGTGGTTTTAACCACTAGTTGAAGAAGTCGGCACTGCTTGGTGAAGAGACATAACCCTAGCACCTATCAGCTAGAATAAATAAGAGAGGATGGCTCCTCATTCTCTCACCCACTCAAGTCACTCATCTAGTGTGCAAGTTTTGAAGGAAGTTGCAGTTAGAAAAAGGAGAAGAGAGAGGCGCATACTTAGTCTTGGATATTCTTGGTGGTTTGGTTTTTTGTCTTGGCATTGTATTGGCAATCTATTATTGAGGAAGTTTTTGTTGGGTTTTCTCCCCCATGAGGGTTTCCCAGGATAAAATGTTGCGTACCTTGTGATTGTGTTTCTTTCAGTGATCCTGCTTATGCTATTATTGTCTAGTAAATTGAAAAGAACTTAATAGCAGCTCTAAATTTAATAGAGCAGACATAGCAAATTACATGTCTTGTGAGATATATCTTGTGGAAGTTGGAGTTTCTTACTAATCATGAAATTAGTCTTAAACAAGACATTTTGGTATTTTTGCTATAACTTTTTATCAGTAAAGGTTCAGACTGCGAAATTTCCAGGAGTTTAAGAAGTCGTATCATAGTACTATAGGCCGAAATTTCAGACTTGGAAGGGTTCAAATTTCAAAGATATATCAAAACAAATGTCAACCATCCAAACATTCTCCAAATTAGGGTTTGAAAGGTACGTAACTTACAATTGACATAACTTTTGATTGGAAGATCTATTTTTTGTGATTCAAAATTTGAGATAAAGAGGAAAAAGAGGAGAATTATTATTTTATCACATGGCTCCAAAGGTTCCTCCAAATTTTACTTCACCAATTAAACCTCCAAAGAGCTCAACCATGACTCAAGAAAAAAGCCATGAAATGTTTCACCAAGTTGAAGTGGTGAAAAAGAATATGAATGAAAATCGAAAATATATGGAAATTAAGTGGAATAATTGAAAAATTCTATGTATGACATGTTATTACATACCCTAGATGAGAGAGTCCCTAAACGAGCTAACAAGATGCAAGGAAATTATGAAAATGAAGAAGAAATAAAGATCGAGTTCCAAAATCATGACTATTCATCACTTCAAGATCCACATCATCGAGGTTTCAATGCGGCACCAAGTAACCACTTCATTCCGAAGATCAATATGAGGAAGTTTGATGGTAAAGATCCTATAACATGGATATTCCAGATGGAGCAATTCTTTGATCTACACCAAGTGCCAAGCTTACAAAAGGTAATTGTTACATCCTTGCATTTAGAAAATGATCATTTTTTTTGTATCAATAGCTTTGTGAAAGAAAAAAGGATTCTATTATCTCTAGATCCATTTTTATAGATGAATTGATATCACATTATGGGGATATTAAGAGCAATAAATTCTCTAGTCAATTGATATATCTCCAGCAAAAAGGTCAAATTATAGAGCACATTCAACAATTCCAAAAGCTTTGTCTTAAGGTAAAGAACATTCCAAAGAATAATTTGTTAGATCTCTTTATGGGCACTTTAAAGGAGAACAGTCAACATAAGGTGCGTCTCTTTGAACCTAAATCCCTAGAGCAAGCTTTTAGTATGGTTAGGAAAGTGGAAAACAAAAATATGGCTACCAGAAGGGTGGGCACTAACAACTATAGAGAACACCAGGTTCCCTCTCCTAATTTCACTCAACTGACAAGGTTGACAGCTCGGCAAATGGATGAAAGAAGAGCAAAGGGACTATGTTTCAATTGTGACAACAAGTACAGTAAGGGGCATAAATACGGTGAGAAGAAATTATTCTAAATAGATTATGAGGAGGAAGAAGATCAAGAATTGGAACCATCACAAGATCTAGATCTAGAAGAGACTACTCTAACGACATCTTGTCATGCATTGGTTGGCATCAATACTCCACAAACCCTCAAGATAGAAGGATATATCAGAAAAATATCAAATAAACAAAACAAAAAAAAAAAAAAAAGAGGCAACAATGTTGATTGATTCTAGTAGTATCCATAACTTTATCAATTACAAATTAGCAAAAAGTCTCAATTGCTTTGTATTTCTTGCACCAGAGTTTCAAGTAATGATTGTAGATGTTGGTACCACAAATTGTTCAAGGAAGTGCCATAGTACTAAGGTCAAAATGGGAGAGTATTTATTGGATAGTCCCATGATTGCCATCCAAATGGGTGGTGCCAATGTTGTATTAAGGGTCCAATGGTTACAATCAATGGGAACAGTGGCCCTTAATTTTCAAGATCTTTTCATGAGATTTTCCTCAGAAGGCAAGGAAATTGAGCTTAGAGGTATCCAATGGAAACCCTCCAAAGTGATAAGCTCTAGTAACATGACAAAATTACTCAAAAAGGGACACCATGGTGTAATTGCACAATTGTGCTCACTAGATGTTCAAGCATCTATATCTTCTGCTCCAGTGGATCTCCAAATAGTTATCAACAATCATTCCAAGGTATTTTGAGAGATGACCAAGGGTCTTTCATCTTCTCGAGATCATGAACATGGTATTCATTTGCAACTAGGAAGTGTACCACCTAACATTATGCCTTATAGGTATCCATATGCACAGAAGAGTGGGATTGAGCATATGATCCAAGAAATGTTAGAGGCTAGCATCATTCAACCTAGACAAGGTGCTTTCTCTTCACTAGTAGTGATGGTTACGAAAAAGGATAGTTCATGGCATATGTGTCCATATTATAGACAACTCAACAAAATGACCATTAAAGATAAGTTTCCTATTCTTGTCATTGATGAGTTATTAGATGAATTGCATGGAGCAATTTTCTCTACTAAGTTGGATCTTTATTCAGAATATCATCAAATCAAAATGAGGTAGGAAGACATTCACAAAATAGACTTTAGAACACATGAAGGACGTTATGAGTTTTTGGTTATGTCATTTGGACTTACTAATGCACCTTCAACATTTCAAAGCCTGGTGAATTCTATTTTCAAACCCTTCCTTAAAAATTTTGTGTTGGTATTTTTTATGACATACTAATCTATACCAAATCTTGAGAACAGCATGTAGAACAACGTTGACAGAGTATTACAACTATTGGAAGAGACACAACTTTATGCAAAGCCTTCCAAGTGTGCCTTTGGGGTTCAAGAAGTGGAATATTTGGGTCATATTGTATCTCATGAAGGTGTCAATGTGGACCCTAACAAAATTAAAGCTAAGAGGGAATGGCCAATTCCCAAAACCTTAGAGAACTATGGTCAACTAGCAACACATCTTACAACATCATTGAAGAAGAAAGCATTTTCTTAGACTCAAGAGGCAACCAAAGCTTTTGAAAAACTTAAGGAGGCTATGTGTACAACTCTTGTCTTGGCCACACCGGACTTCACAAAAACCTTTAGTGTGGAGTGTGATGCCTCAGGCCATGGCATTGGTGCAGTTTTAATGCAAGAAGGAAGGCCACATGCCTTTGAAAGAAGCCTACTTAAAGGAAAAAACTTACTCAAAACCATTTATGAAAAATAAATGTTGGCCATACTACATGCAGTTAAGAAATGGTGCCCTTACCTAATGGGAAGACACTTCAAAGTAAAGACAAATCATGATAGTTTAAAATACTTCTTGAAGCAACAATTATCTTCAGAAGAGCAACAAAATTGGGTTACAAAGATGCTAGGTTATGACTTTGAAATTATCTACAAAAAAGGAAAACATAATATTGTGGTAGATGCACTTTCAAGGAAAGAAGAAGCTATTGAAACTTGAAATATTGTAACTGCAAAGAGAATTATTATTGAGTCATTATTCATTAGATCAATCCCCTTTTGTGGATTGATCATGTCAGGCATTATAATTGACCAAATCCCCTTTTGTGGATTGGTCAAACCCTAATTATATTATGCAAATTAAGAAGTCGACCCCCAGGCCTAATTAAAGTGGTTTTAACCACTAAGAAGACAAGTCGGCCCTGCCCAGTGAAGAGACACCTTTCCAGCACCTGCTAGCTAGTATAAATAAAGGAAGCTAGCACCTCATTATCTCACTCACTCATTCGCTCATCAAGTGCGCAAGTTTGGTAGTTGCGGTTGGGAGAAGAAGGAAGAGAGAGGCGCATTGCTCAGTGTTGGATATTCTCTAGTGTTTTGGTTTATTGTCTTGGCATTGTATTGGCTATCTATATTAAGGAAGTTTTTGTTGGGTTTTCTCCCCCATGAGGGTTTCCCAGGATAAATGTTGTGTATCGTGTGATTTTGTTTCTCTCAGTGATCCTACCTATGTTATTGTTATCTAGTAAATTGAAAAGAAACCTAATAATAGCTCAAAACTTAACATGGTATCAAAGCTAAGCTGAAGAGAGCACCTTTCACTGGATAAGCAAAAACGTCATTGATGTCGTACAAGAAAATTAAGGCTTTTTGTTGGAGAGGAATTTTTGCCTAAAAACCATCTAGAAAAGTGCGCCCTACCCTAGTGAAGCTTTTGGCATCTTGAGCGCACCTTTTCAGTGGATAGAGCCTCTAAAAAGTCAAACCCTAGTTTTGACTGGTACCAAAAAGCCAGAAGTACCAGAAAACTAGAAAACCAGAAGTACCAAAAAACCAGAAGTACCAGAAAACTAGAAAACCAGAAGTACCAGAAAACCAAGACACCAGAACCAATACCAAAAGCACCAGTCCAGATTTTCGCAAGTCAAGTTTCAAGGGGCAAAACTGGAAATTTTTTAAATCTAACAGCTCAGCAAACTCACCACAACACAGCGCATCTTGTCCCTGGATTAGAATTTCAAAATTTGAAGTTTGAAAAATTAGGGTTCTCTCATAAAACCCTAAGTTGTAGTTGCAGTTGCAGTTTCAGAATCAGTTGCAATATCAGTTGAAGTATCAGTTGCAGTACCAATTGCAGTCACCCTTGAAGTTTTAAAAGGGTTGGTAATTATTACCGTTGCTACCAGATGGTGCCACTACCTGCAAATGCTATCAGAGGTATGTACTCACATATGTTTAAATTGTTAAGCTTTAAAGGGTATTTTCAGGACAAGGGATCTCCATAAATCTAGAAGGATCTCAGATCCAACACATTCAGAGGAATAATGCAACCCAGGTTTGATTATTCGGATATGCATCTATTTGTTATGTCATTATTTTTATCTAGGTTGCATGTTGAAGCTATGACCATCATACTAACCTTTGGTCAAAATTAAAGTCAAGGTATTAGATTGATTAAAGTTGAGATCATAGAGTTTATTCTCTAACCGAACCTCTTCTGTCAAGATAGCATATTGTCTTAGTACAAAAGACAGGTTGAACAAAGCACTTGTCGTCTCGAGTGAAGGAGACTCGGAAGAAGAGCAAAACACTCATTCTTGAGAACAAGACTCCAGGTTCCAGGTTTGATTAATTAAGTTGATAAGATTCAAAGTTGCACATGACAAGTTGATAACTACCCCATTACAAGTAAACACTATAGTTGAGGAAGCAGTCTTTGAAAAGTATTATGCTTGGTAGCATGTAAGCATATTGAGATAAATGCTTAATGTAATCATTTACCAGATACAACTAACATCTCCTCTAGGAGAAACTTCTTGTGTTGGTTACAGGTCACCATGGAGGAATGTTTGATCACAACACTAGAAGAGTGTTGATCTCATTTCGTATTGTATTTCTTACTTTTGATCTTTGTTTCAGGCAGGTCACAAGTGATAGCTCTAGAGGAGCCACTGTGATGATTATGTGTGCTATTGTTTTATTACTATTATCAAAAGAGTATTATTCTTGCATGTTGTTTTGTTGACCTTGGTTCAGGTCACAGGTGATAACCCTAAGGAAGCTATAGTGAAGGTTACAAAAGGAAACAAATTAGATGAGACATGAAGCAGACTACCCAAGTCATGAACATGACGGTATACATCCATGTACCAAAGAAGATGAAGAAGAAGTTATTTTTGAGATCCAGAGTATCTCGTATGAAGATTGATTGTAAGGAGCAAAAGGATCCAAAGATGACCAAACATTAGAACAAGAACTCACAGAAGACTTGGTCAAAGGATAATGAAGCCACCTTGATGAAAAGTAGAACTCGTTTGAAGTCTGACTCAGCCTTTCATATTTAGACTTGGTATTCAACACCAAGTATACCCCATAAGAGATGATGAAGTCCTTGTAGACTCAGAAGAAATCAAGAGTAAGTCTGATCTCAAAAAGGATCAGAGGAAGAGACAACTTCCAAGACTAGGAGACAGATGCCATGAGAAGACTAGATCACAGCTTAAGAAACTTCTAGGAGATATGAAATCTCCTCGGAAGATTTCCTTGTTTCAGTGACAGAGAAGGAAGGCAGTCAGAAAGACTAGGATATGGATTTTGTCCGTGAGACTAGAAGAGAAGTCAGTATTGACTTCCAAGATTGATCTAACAGATCAAGCATGTTGCAGATGTACAAAGCATGATGTGTGTCCAGAGGATTCTCCCAGCAAGAGGGAGAAGACTATGACGAGACACTTACTCCAGTAATTGAAGAAATAGTTCCAGTATTCATGAAGACAACCAGAACAACCATGATTCATATATAGTATGAGATGCAGGTGGAGCAATCCCCATATTTAAAATTGAGTGGCAATTGATGCAGTACATTAGTTGGGTCATGGAGACATGACTACAATAAAAGATAGAGTTACCTCCATGAAAGAAGAAGAGCTACCTTCAGTATCAGTTATTGAGCCACTCTCAGTTTCAGATGAAGTTGTTGTCGTGATGAAGTAGAGGAGTTACTCTCATATTTCAAGAGTCATAATGAGAATGGAGCAGCCATTCTCAACTTCAGAGCAACTGCAGGTGCAGAGTCCCACTTCCAAAAGAACAGTTGCAGAAAGAGAAGACGACATACTCTCAAGCAGTGAGACAGTGCTTTGCAGAAAGCACATAAAGCTAGCACATGATTGTGCACATTAAGTTGAAGTTGAAGCAAGTGTACCAAGATGGTACAATATGATTTAAAGATTGAAGATAGAAAGACTCATGTTTGTCGGTTCAAGGAAGCTTTGTACGTGTTGAAGCAAGCTCCTAGAGCTTGGTATGGAAGAATTGACAGTTTTCTGACGAGCTTGGGCTTTACCAAGAGTAAAGTTGATTCTAACCTTTACTTCAAGGTTATGAATGATGAGCCAGTTATATTATTGCTACTATATGTAGATGATGTATTCTTGACAAGATGAAGAAAAGCTCATCATAGATTGCAGAAGAAGCTCGCTACATACTTTGATGAAAGACCTAATGCATTATCTCTTAGGTCTTGAAGTTTGGTAGAGCACAGAGAAGATCTTCCTTAACCAAGGGAAGTATGCAGTTAAAATAATGAAGAGGTTTGACATGTTGAATTGTAAATCCATGTACACACCCATGTAAACGAAGTTGAACCTCCTGGTAGATACCTCGTCAGAATTGGTTGATGCTACTCTGTACAGACATATTATTGGTTCGTTGATGTATCTGACGAATAATAGACCGGATATATGTTTTGTTGTGAACACCTTTTGAGTCAGTATCTACTGGAGCCCAGACGTGTTCACCTTGTAGCTGCAAAACATGTGATGAGATACCTTAAGGGTACATTGAACTTTGGTCTCTATTATACTAGAGATCATGACATCAGATTGTATGGATATACTGATTTAGATTGAGCTGGAAGTGTTTCTGATAGAAAGAGCACTTCAACATGTTGTTTCATTCTGGGGTCAACCATGACTTCATGGCAAAGTAGGAAGCAGTCCAGTATTGCTCTCAGCACGGCAGAAGCGCAATATATTGCAGCATGTTCCACTAGTTGTGAAGCCATATGGATTCGGATGTTGTTGACAGATCTATTAGATCTGAAGATGGAAGCCACCGTGATCCTATGCGATAACCAAAGTTGTATAAAGATGATGTGTTCCATGATAAGTCGAAGCACATAGAGATCCGGTATCACTTCATACATGATATGATGCAGAGAGGAGCTATAAAGCTCCATTATGTTGGCACGGATGAGCAGGTTGCAGATGTGTTGACCAAGCCTCTGTCTCATGTAAAGTTTGAGCACTTTCAAGACAAGCTTGGTATAGTCCAAAAGGACCTCCCTCGAATGGGGGAGTAGTGTTGATGCCAGCCTTGTGCTAAAGATTTCCAGCTTCGTGCTGATGTTGATGTGATGCCAGCCTTGTGCTGAAGATTTCCAGCTTCGTGCTGATGTTGTTGAGATGCCAGCCTCGTGCTGAAGAATTCCAGCTTCCTGCTGATGTTGATGTGATGCCAGCCTTGTGCTGAAGATTTCCAGCTTCGTGCTGATGTTGTTGAGATGCCAGCCTCGTGCTGAAGATTGCCAGTTTCGTGCTGATGTTGTTGTGATGCCATCCTCATGTTGAAGATTTCCAGCTTCGTGCTGATGTTGTTGAGATGCCAGCCTCGTGCTGAAGATTTCCAGCTTCGTGCTGATGTTGATGAGATGCCAGCTTTGTGCTGAAGATTTCCAGCTTAGTGCTGACGTTGATGATGCTCCAGCCTTTGTGCTATGATGTTGATGTTGTTGATGTTGTATCAGCCTTGTGTTGTTATTGATGATGATGATGTATTAGTGTTGTACTAATCCATGTTGATGCAGAAGATGATGATGCCATTCCAGCTCCTTGTTGTGGATGATGATATTGATGATGAGAAAAACTTCCGATGATTTATAGATATGCCAGTCAATGTTCCAAATGTTGTTGATGTTGTTGCCCTCTCTCTCTCCTAATGATGTTATGGAATACCCTTCTTGTTAAGGGGAAGTGTTGAAATATTGTAACTGCAAAGAGTATTCTATTTATTATTGAGTCATTATTCATTAGATCAATCCCCTTTTGTGGATTGATCATGTCGAGCATTGTAATTGACCAAATCCCCTTTTGTGGATTGGTCAAACCCTAATTATATTATGCAAATGAAGAAGTCGCCCCCCAGGCCTAATTAAAGTGGTTTTAACCACTAAGAAGACGAGTCGGCCCTGCCCAGTGAAGAGACACCTTTCCAGCACCTACCAGCTAGTATAAATAAAGGAGGCTAGCGCCTCATTATCTCACTCACTCATTCGCTCATCAAGTGCGCAAGTTTGCTAGCTGCAGTTGGGAGAAGAAGGAAGAGAGAGGCGCATTGCTCAATGTTGGATATTCTCTAGTGTTTT
>JZKD02S2258376.1:809038-825191 GCA_000966675.3 Picea glauca | reverse complement strand
GTTTCCCAGGATAAATGTTGTGTATCTTGTGATTGTGTTTCTCTCGGTGATCCTACCTATGCTATTGTTATCTAGTAAATTGAAAAGAAACCTAATAATAGCTCAAAACTTAACAGAAGCAAAGGGTTTACTATTATGCTATTTCTATTCCGCAATCCGATCAGGTGGAAGAAGCAAGGATAGAATGGAAGCAATATCAAGAGGTATGGAAGATCATTCAACAACTACAAGAGGACCCTAGTGCATTAAATAAATTTGTGTGGAAGAATGATTTGCTATTGTATCATGATCGCCTATATTTATGTAAGAATTCTCGAATCAAACAGAAGATCCTTTTGGAATTACACACTTCTCCTATAGGAGGACGGTCGGGATTCTTGAAAACGTACCACGGGATCAAGAAGGATTTTTTCTGAGAAGGTCTTAAAACTAATGTTCAAAAGTTTGTGGCTAAATGTGTGGTCTACCAACAGAATAAGGGAGAGACAATCAAGTCGTCAGGTCTCCTACAACCATTAGCTATACAAAGTCAACATTGGGAGGAAGTTTCAATGGATTTTATTACAAGTTTACCCAAATCTGAAGGAAAGAATGTCATCATGGTAGAAGTGGATCAACTGACACAGTATGCCCATTTTTGCTCTCTTTCTCAATCTTTTAAAGCAAGTACAACAGTTGCAGCATTTATGGAAACAGTTCAAAAGCTACATGGAATCCCCAAGATTATTGTAAGTAATAGAGATCCAATTTTCACTGGAAATTTTTGGACTAAATTGTTTTCTTGTTTGGGTACGCAATTGGCTCACAACTCTTCTTACCATCCCCAATCTAATGAGCAAATTGAGATTGTGAATAAATGTCTAGAAGGATATCTTTGTTGCTTTGCATCTGATAAACAAGTGTTGGAACACCAAGCATTGATGGCTCATCACACTTCTCCTGGATTTAGTCGGTAGGGCGGTCGACCTACATCTGGAAACAGTCTATCGAGCAATCAACCAGAACTCTACATTAGTCGGTCAAGTAGTCAACATGCCTGTCGATCGAACAATTGCCCAACAGTCGAAGATAGTCAAGCAGTGGATTGACCAGCCCAACAATCGAATACAAGTTGGTCGAAAAGTCAATTAGGTCAAGCATCCTTGTCGAGTCGACTACACAGCACGGATTTGGCGGAGTCAACTCTAACAACCAATGGTTATATGTGGACAAGATCTTCCCGATTACAAGAAAAGTGGTTAGATCTTCATACTATAAATAGCAGACCCCATGGGTCATTAACGACAAGCGATCGAAGTGATATCATATGGAGATATCAAGATCCAATATGCATTGTGATGTTTTGATCACAGTGCACTCTGCTTAAGTGTTGTAATGGTGTCTTGAGACACCACTTTTGTCTTTGAAATTTATTCCCTCTTTGATTATTTGCAGTACTGTCTTTTCTGTTTCATGTGTGGTTCCACCCTATTCCCCAACATGGTATCAAAGTTGATGGTTTGAAACCTCGCCTATTATATGAAAACCTTGTTGAGTCAGATTTGTTGTGTGATTAACTCTAGGCCGGTGGTTTACTGGCTAGAACATATTGAAACAAAACAGTTTTTTGTCTAGACTCTAGATATCGAAGATGGCTTGGAAGATGTATCCTGTTATTTTGAATGGATCAAACTACACAGTATGGGCACCAGACATGGAAACCCTGCTGAAGAGTAAAGGACTGTGGCAGCATACGAAGATTGCGATTCCAGATCCAACAAACGATCAGGAAAAGTTCGTTGTTGATGGAAAGAAGGATGAGGTTGTGGGGGTCACACAACCTATATCTCGCAGGAGATTCGATTTTACATCACTGGAATCGACTGCTCTCATCAAGTCTAGAAGAAGTTGAAGTCCTTGTTCGACAGAGTCGACGAGAGCCGTGTCATGCAGTTGGAGAAAGAGTTGATCTCTCTCGATCCTCATTCTTTTGACAAAATAGAAGACAATTTGGCACGTGTCAAAGAACTCCAATTGAAATTGGGTGAATGTGGAAAGAATTATCAAAAGAAAGATGCACAACTCATCGAGTTGGTCTTGATGAACCCGAAAACACCATTCAATGTGTTTGTGTCGACTTTTCGCACCAACTGGCAAGCACGCAAGGAAAATGGTAAGGACTACAGCTTTGAACCTTTCTATGGTCTTTCGATTACTGATCAACACAAACTATTGGTAAACATCAAGCCCACTTGCTCAAAGGAAAGGGCAAGTCGAATCACCAGGAAAGAGTACGGTTTGATACCTCTACATAGAAACTTGGAGGCCTCGACCAAAAACCTAAAGGGAAAACGGATGCACCCCATGAAAGTCGAAAGAAGAAGACATGTCAGTATTGTGGAAAGACTAGACATGTGGAGAAAGTCTGCTATAAGAAGCGAAACAATTTAAAGGAGTAGGTTAAATGCCTTGAAGGAGACGTGTCCTCTATACGACGACTGGCTAATAATTTCACCTTCCAAGTCGGAACTTCTCAAGCCTTGTTGTCTCATTCTACGCAAAACGAATGGATAGTCGACTCTGGGTGCACTCATCATATGGCTAAGGATGCCTCCTTGTTCACATCCTTGAATGACGTCAAGGAGAGGAAGATTTATGTTGTTGATGATTTTGCTCTCAATATTGCTGGACATGGTGATGTTACCTATCGACATGGGAGGATTGTCGATGTTTATCGTGTGTCAAACCTCAGTGTCAATCTATAGTTTGTTGCTCAGTTGACACAGACAGGTAAGATTGTGGAATTTTGGCCAAATCGGTTCTTTGTTCGAGACTGGAAGAAAGGTCAGTGGATTGTCATCGAACGGTTTCCTGACCCGAAGGACAATCTATATAAATTTCATGACACAACTCGACTCGATAGTGAACCAAATGCTCTTGTTGCTCACACTGATGAACGAAGTCGAACTTGGCATGAACGACTCAAACACTTGAATTTCCAACGACTCGAACACTTGAATTTTTTAAGTCTACAAGCACTAGCAACTCAGAACATGGTTGTTGGTCTACCTAAATTGTTTTCCCCTAAAGGAGTTTGTAAAGGTTGTGTGCTTGGCAAGCATCATCAGGCACCATTTGACTCTGGCAAAGCGTGGTGAGAACAGAACCTACTGGAGCTAGTTCACAGTGATGTATGTTGCATCAATCTACGTTAACTGGCAAGTGCAAGGTATATTTTAACTTTCATTGATGATCTCTCTCGCTTCACATGGGTTTATTTTCTGAAGAATAAGAACCTTGTCTTTGAAAAAATCAAAGAGTTTAGAGCCTTTGTTGAAAAGCAATGTGGTCAACCCATCAAGTGCCCAAGATTAGACAATGGTGGTGAGTATGTAAATCGACCTTTTGAAGAATACCTGATTCGATCGGTTCCTCACACACCTCAGCAGAATGGCATTATAGAACATAAAAATCGGACATTAGTTGAATTGGCTAGATGTCTTTTGCAAGCTAAAGATCTACCCTCTCGCTTATGGGCTGAAGTAGTTTATTGTGCAAACTACCTGCTCAATCGCATCTCGATTCGAGTTGTTCCTTCCATGACTCCAGTTGAACAATGATGTGGAAAGAAGCCTTCAGTCGGCCACCTCCATGTGTTTGGATGTGTTGCCTGGGCTCATATTTCCGATGATTGCAGAAAGAAGTTGGATGCAAAGAGTCATGCTTGCATCATGATGGACTATTCTGAAGAGTCGAAAGACTATCGACAATTTGATCATGTCAAACAACAAATCATTATCAGACGTAATGTATGGTTTGATGAGAAGTCTTCTAGAGTCAAGTTGTTGCATGCCTCCTCTGGATTGTTGCAGGATGATCCCTTTGATGTTGTCTCAAACTCTCGTCCTCCTCTTCCATTTTTTAGTCCTTCAACTGGACAGTCGAACTTTGTTCCTATTTCGACTAGACCATTGACCTTTGAATCGACTAGTCCGTCAATCTCTGTTTCGACTGGTCCACCGTCTCCATCGACTGAAACTCTTCTGACTTCTAATCGACCTGTTGTCGTGAACAACGGCTCACTTGTTTCTTGTCTGCCCCGCTAGGATACCAAGACAATTGAAGCCGCTGGAGCTAATGCCGGCGATATTCCCTCCGGACTACAAACTCGAAGTCAAAGCAACATGCCAATGTTGCATTGATGACTCGTGTACTTGAAACGTCTGATCATGTTGCCTACTTGGATGCTCAAGGATGACCTGAATGGGAACAGGTTATGTAGACATAAATTAATTCTTTGTCAAAGAATCACACTTGGGACTCGGTTCCCCGACCGCGAGGAAAGAACATAGTGAAGTGTTGATCTCATTCTTAGATTGAAGAAACAACTTGTTGACTCCTTTGACATCACAGATCTTGGTACTCTACATTATGTTTTGGGTCTTCAACTATTACCACTGTGTGATGGTTTTCTCATTTCTCAATCTAAATATGTAAATTTGTAATGGATCTTATGACATGTTTTAAGATGGTTGATTGTAAGCCTTGTTCTACTCCTTTTCAATCCGGAGTCAAGCTCACCAAAACTTGTCAAACACCTCAAGTCAATGCTACACTTTATCGACAATTGGTCGGCAGTCTTATTTATCCTACTCATAGTCGACCTGACATTTCCTTTGTTGTTAGTGTGGTTTCTCGGTTAATGCAGGACCCCAGAGAAAGCCACTGGAAAGATGTCAAACGAATTGTTTGTTATCTCAAAGGTACCACTCATTTTCGTATCAAGTATTGTCAAAGTTCAGATTCGTTGGTCTGCTTCACCTACTCCGACTAGGCTGGTGACAGTGATGATCAGAAGTCCACTTTTGGCTATGTGTTTCATCTAAGCACTGGACCGTTGGTGTGGTCATACAAGTAACACAAGGTAGTCTCCTTGTTGACTACAGAAGCAGAATATCATGGCGTCGTTCAAGCCAGTACTGAAGCATTATGGATCCGCCAACTTCTCGGTGAACTTGGCTTTCCTATTCAAACCTCGACTACAATCTACTGTTATAACCAAAGTGCCATACAGGTTGTTGACAATCCTGTTGCCCACAGCAAGATGAAGCATGTTGAACTCCATGCTCACTATTTGAGACGATTCATGAGAATGTTGTCTCTCTTGAATATTGCAGAACAGATGATCAAGTTGTTGATATCTTCATCAAATCCTTATCTAAGGCTAGATTTATCAAGCTCCATACGATGCTTGGGCTTCAGGAACCTGCAATTATGGGGGGTTGTCATGATGATGTAATTTCACCTTCTTAATCTCCAGAGACATATGTTGATGGGGGGGTGTTGGAACATCAAGCATTGATGGTTCATCACACTTCTCCTAGATTTAGTCGATCGGGCGATGGACCTCCATCTGGATACAGTGGGTCAGGCAATCTATTGAAATATTGTAACTTCGAAGAATATTCTAATTATATTTGAGTTATTAACTTATAGATCAAATCCCCTTTTGTGGATTGATCATGTCAAGTCTTGTATAAGATCAAATCCCCTTTTGTGGATTGGTTAAACCATATTTGTATGATGGTATTTGTAAAGTCGACCCCTAGTGTTTATAAAGTGGTTTTAACCACTTCTAGAAGAAGTCGGCCCCACCAAGTGAAGAGACATAACCCTAGCGCCTCCTCAACTAGTATTTATATGTGAGGATGGTGCCTCACTTACACACTCACACACTCACTCATCTAGTGCCCATATCTTGAAGGCAGTTGCAGTTGCAGGAGGAAAGAGAAGATAGGTGCATGCTCCGTCTTGGTTTATCTTTGGTGTTTTGGTCTTAGTCTTGGCATTGTATTGGCAATCTATTATTGAGGAAGTTTTTGCTGGGTTTTCTCCCCCATGAGGGTTTCCCAGGATAAAATGTTGTGTACCTTGTGATTGTGTTTCTTTCAGTGATCCTCTTTATGTTGTTGTTTTGAAAATGCATTGAATGCTCATGTAGTTTGGAAATAACCTAATAACAACAGTAAAAAGTTAACATGGTATCAGAGCTTGACTGAATAGAGCATCTTTCACTAGGTATCTAAAAACGTCATTGTTGACATACAAGAAAAATAGGGTTTTTTACTGAACAAGAATTTTTTACCAAAACTATCTTGGGAAGTGCGCCCTGCCCTAGCGCATCTTTTGGCAGCTTGAGCGAACTTTTTCAGTGCCTAGATTCTCCGGAAAGTCAAACCCTAGTTTTGACTAGTACCAGAAAACCAGAACCAGTACCAGAAGTACAAATCCATAATTGCGTAGGTCATGTTTCAAGGGGTAAAAGTTGGAATTTTCTGAAACAATCAGCTCCAGCAAACTCGCCTCAACCCAACACATCTCTTGGTAAGTTCAGTGTCAATTTTTTAGCACTTTCATTTTCTAGTTATTTTCTTAGCTCCAGGTCAAGATCTCTTCAAGCACCAAACTTGTTGACAAGTTAGAAGGTGTGGAAAATTTATGTGCTTGGAAGTACAGAATTGGACTCATTCTTGAAAATGTACATCAACATAAAAGAAAATGTACTGGAACCCGAAGAAGATGCAGCGAAAGAGAAGTACAAGAAGGATATGATTAAGGCCAAGAGAATAATTGCAGATTCCATTAAAGACCACTTGATCCCTCAAGTATCTTCTAAGAATACTCCAAAAGAGATGTTTGATGCCCTAACCAGAATGTATGAAGGAAAGAACATCAACCAGAAGATGAACTTGAGAACCCAACTCAAGAATACAAAGATGCAAAAAGGAGAAACAGTTCAAGACTATTTCTCTAGGGTTTCTCAATTCAAGGTATAGTTAGAGGCAATTGGAGACAACTTAGATGAAGATGAACTCATGATGACAACTCTTAATGGTCTCACAAGACCTTGGGATGCCTTCATCCAAACTATTTGTGCAAGAAAAGAGAAACTCCAATTTGACAATTTATGGGAAGAATGTGTTCAAGAAGAAGCAAGAGTGGCCAATCGAGAAGTCGTTCTATTAAGAGATGAAGATCAAGCCCTAGCTGCTCATGCTAAGGGTGGAAAGAAAAAGTCTCATTTTCAAAAGGAGACCCACTTTCATAAAGAATCTCACTCTCCAAAGAGATTCCAAAAATATCATAAGGGTCAAAGAAAGGGAAAAGATTTCTCCTCTTATCAATGTTATCATTGTGATAAGATGGGACACAATGCTAAGAACTGTCATGCCAAAAGGGAAGAATACAAGAGGAGAAATAGCAAAAAACATCATRCCCATGCAGCTGAAGATGATGAGCCACCCAAGAAGTTAACTAAAGAAGAGATTGAAGATTATGTTTTGTTTTCCACCCTCTCAGGATCTGTGACACCTGGAGAGGATACTTGGCTCATAGATAGCGGTGCCTCTAAGCACATGACAGGTCAGAAAGACATTCTCTCTAGCATTATAGAAAAGGACTTCCCCTAGAAAGTTTCACTTGGAGATGATTATCAGTACCCTATCAAAGGAATGGGAGAATCCACCTACAAACTTGATTCAGGAACTCTGATGAGAATGAAGGATGTACTCTATGTACCAGGTTTGACAAAGAACTTACTTTCTATCTCAGCCCTAGATAAGAAAGGTTTCAGGGTTGCATTCATGGATGGTGAAGTTCTTATGTGGTCTAAAGGAAAAACTATAGAAGATGCAGTTGTTATTGGAACAGAAGAAGGTGGTTTGTACAAGTTAAAAGGTCACTCAGATGTAGCCTTGACTCACTCTACTGAAAGTCCTTGTGAATTTTGGCATAGAAGACTAGCTCACATCAACTACAAAGCCTTACCATATGTAAGCAAGGTAGTTATAGGTTTACCATAATTAAAGGTTGATCATGAAGGTGTATGCAAGGGATGTGCACAAGGAAAGAACATAAAGAATCATTTTCCAAAGAGTGATAGTAAAGCAGAAGGAATCTTGGAACTTCTCCACTCAGATGTGTTGATGATTACAGCTTCGTGAGGCATCCTCCGGGACACAAACTGAGTGAGTCGGCCTGTGAGAGAGCCCATGAGTTGGGTGTGCCCATGATATGGGTGTGTCGTTCCTCTCTGGACTGGGATGAGACGATGTGTGCCCCTGTGTGGGGTGAGGATGCCCATGAGTTGGGTGTGTCGTTCCTTTCTGGATTGAGATGAAACGATGTGTACCCATGTGAGGGGTGAAGGTGCCCATGTGATGGGTGTGCGTCAGACTTTGGACTAAGTTGTTATGACGTGTGGTCTCCTGCCTTGTGGACTTAGTTGAGTCGGGCTTGAGATGGTACTCCAGATGATTCTCCTATGGACTCAATGAGATGAAGATCTACTGAGTAGGACGTCCCTGTGGCTGAGCACAGGTGGACGTGCCCCTAGTGGCTGAGCACTAGTGGATGTGTGAGATCCCTTGTTATATTGTCTGAGAGTAAGATTTACCTGTAACCCTAATTGTGATGTAAAGGGTACAGGTCGGCTCCACTATGTGTGAAAGATAATTACCGTTTATTGCAATAACTAATTATTTTATGAGTTATTAAGGTCGGACCTGTTGTGCCAATAGACACCACTTTTGGTCTGTCCAGTCTAGTATAAGTAAAGGTGATTTCCCCATTGAGGAAACACACAAGTCACTTGTCATTTGAAAATTTCAGCAAGTACACTTTTAGGGCTGAAGTGCGCACCTCTCTTGGACGCAAGTTTCAAGGTAGTAGCGCACCCTCTTGTGTGCATTAGGGTTTCATGGTTGGAGGATCTTCTCTTGAGAATATAGCAAAGGATTGTTGGGTTTTTCTCCCTTGTTGAGAAGGGTTTTCCCAAGATATTACTTGTGTTCTTGTGCATGGTTATTCTTCTTGTGATCATGGTTATTGCAGCACTTGTAAATTGTGTAGCTGCAATTGTTCATGGTTCAAGTAAATGCTAAAATGAAATAAACCTCATGCTTGAGCCTAGCATAGTGAAAATTCAACAAGATGTATGCGGTCCTGTTATCGCACAGTTTGTAGCTAGGTCAAATGGCTAGAGGATAGAGGCCAAATTGGCGTAACAAGAACCTACCCCACCCAATGTCACCACAATGGGGAGGTTCTTTCTATTTAGGGAGGTTAGCCTAGGGGAGACATCCCTGGTAACCTGGGGTTTTGAAAAGGCCAAAGTATAAACGTCAAAGTAAAAGTTCCTCCTCACAGGTTACCATTGAGGTCAAATAGTCAGGCTAATTAGCCAATAATTGAAGTGTATGCCCAAATGAGAACACCTGCCCGGAACAAGACAATAGCAAAAGAATATATGCAGGCTATAATTCAGTGGGTTAGTACTTCATGTAACTATCTGACATCAATATGTAAGCAATGTAAAACAACGGATATTAATGAGATCAACGTTTATCAATATAGCAATGAAAAAGTATCAATTCATCAATAACTATTGAGATGATGTAGTCATGAATGTATTTAACCAATCTTTTACTCAATAAATGCTTTCAACCATCATCTAATTGCTTATCATCAAAAGGTGTTGCGTCAAGATGGGATAACCAAGCGTGACGTCAGCCTAGTTAGGGTTAGCTAGTTAGTTAGGGTTTCAAATTTAAAAGTTTTGAGAGGTTGTTTGAGCACTATCACTTCAACGTTGTGTGTCTAAGATCAGTCCCTAAGGGTAGATGGAGTCAATTAAGGAGAGGACGCAAGGTTGAAGGAATAAAAGGCTAAAGGCAAGAGGGAAGGGTTCTAGAGTGTTGCAATGGCAGGGCCCTAGAATCAAAACCCTCGAGTAAAGAGGCTCACTCCGGTGTTGCTTAAGCAAGGCCTCGTGCTCTTTCCTCCTTCTTTAGGTCAAACTTGGCAAAACGGCTAGCATAAAAGATAAGCTAAAACAAGAGAGTGGGGTGAGGGAGAGTGTTGCAATGGCAAGGCTCTATCACCAAACCCTAGAAGATGGATGGCCCTAGGTGTAGATAACCTAGGCCTGGGACGTCAACTCCCTTTTAACCTTTAAAAATCACAGCTAGCACAAGGGGAAGAAGTGAAAAGAGTGTAGCAAAGGCTAGACTCTTCCTTCCTTCTTCAATGGCTGAATATTTCTCTTTTAGGGGACATGAAACAAGGACCTATTTGTGTGCTTGTCACCTAGGGTTTTAAATCAGCAAATTTATAAGTAAATTCAAGAATACAAACCTACAACCATTCAATTAAGAAGTTTTGCAGAAAATACACTTACATATCATGAAGAAAAGCATGTGCAAACGCTAGTTGTAAACCTTCCTTCAAGAGAAATGCCAAATATGCCAAGAAAATCCTTCCATCAACAAGTGTGCCTCACATAAAAGACCAAATACCCAAACTAGAGCGCAAAAATCAGACTTCACAAGAGAGTGAGTTGTGTTGTTATGTTCAAATGAGGGAAAAACATCCTCAATATATAGTGTATCATGACTTATAATTAAAATTAGGTCATTAAAAATAGCCGACAAGGCTACAAACCAAAATCATATTGTTTTTACATTAAACTGTCAAATTAAAGCCCTAAATGAGCATAAGCAAGACGTCAAGCCCTCCTGAGGGAGACGTTGGCCCTTTTTAGGGCAAAATACAGCACAGATGACAAAACGTTGGCCCTTTTTAGGCCTCCAAACCGTGCCACACGTGCCAGCTGCCCTGTCAAACTGCCATACGTTGAAGGTGACGTTAGTGGCCCCTAGGTGATGTCCTGGGCCATCTAAGGGAGAGGTTCCACCTAAAGTGGGTCAACCCCCCTGGGCTGGGCTCAACCAAAGTGTCCTGGATGAAAAGTCCTTCTCAGGTGCAAAAGCTCAATCAAGCACTGTCTTATCTCTGCCCCTGATGGGGTCCCAGCAACCATCTGATGGGCTCTTCAACCCCATGGAGGTCCGAACTAATCATCTCCCCATGTGTACCGGTCCAACTGGTACCTGTCCATCAGGCATGGTCCTGCACATCAAAAACTTCGCCCTCCATGGGCTCATTAGTCACAGGGATCATAGCAATGTTAATCACGTTTCATCATTAATGTATCAAACATATGCATAAAAACCCTGATATATCATTCAATAGCTCAAAGACATTACAAAGACCTACAATACAGAGCCAGAGAAAAAAGACAAAATACCCTATTGGGCTAGTGTCCATAAGGAAAGGAAAGTCTCCAAGGGGTATCATCCAAACCATGTAAAACGAGGTGATGTGGTCAAGGGATGTCCAGACATACAGGTAGAGTGAAAAACAGGGATGCATGATATTACCTGTGGGTGCCTTTGTAGAAGGTGAGTTGTACCCGTCATGGATGCAATTCTTTCCAAGCCCTTTATTGCCTTTATTCTTTTCTTTATTTGCTTTCTTCTTTTTTTATTTCAAGGACTAACTAGAGGACACTGCCTTGGCGTGGTGACCAGAGCTGACAGTGTTACCCACAAGCATTTTCACAAAGATGATAAGGCTGGCTCATGATGAGACCCCCTTTCCCTTGGCCATGCAACCAAAGGTCACTGCCCTGGCGTGGTAACCAGATAGTGGCAATGTCATACTGCTAGGTACCCATGAACATAATAGGCTGGCTCGTGATGAGACCCCCCATCCTCTTGGCTAGGTCTTGTTTTGTTATTTTTCTTCGGGTCCCTCTTATTTCTTGCTGAGAGGCTTTTTATTGCCTTCTCAAGGATCCCTGGGTGAGGCATCTCTAGGTTTCATTTTTTATGGCTTTTATCTCTTACCAGCTGCTTTTACCTTCTGGGCCTTTAGCCCCTTCTTCCCACGAGATAAGGTGCAACCCCATAAACAGATCATCCTAATGACCGAACTAGGGGAATGGGACAGATGAGTGGGAGATAAGATGTAAAAGTGATGATATGATGGGAGCGGACGATGGCTCTTCATAAATCCCCCTAGTGGCAAACCAAAACCTATGAGCACAGGCTTGCTAGGACACTCTGTTAATCCCCCAAACCATGGTCAAGCAGGTCAATGTAAGATCCAAGCAGTTGTTAGAAATAAAAGGAGTAAGATGCATATATCTAAAGGTTATAATGATCAAAAATGACACATACCATGATACCTGGACCAACTACCTCATGGAGCAAGAGTCTTCTCCGATACAAGTCCAAGCCAATGGTGGTGGATGATGCTGCTGCTGACAAGACAAGTCTGATGAAGGAGAAGAAAGATGGGCCCCCTAGGGCAATGCTCAAGTCAATACTGCTCTCGGTACTCCATGTCTAGAACCTGTGGGCCTCGAGACATGATCTCCTAGTTATCCCTAGAAATCGGGGATAACAAGTCCAATGCCATCAACCTCTCTAAGCGAGTATGTATACTACGTATCCTTTATTGATGATTACTCTCGTAAGACTTGGGTTTATTTCTTGAAGTCAAAAGATGAAGTACTTGGAAAGTTCAAGGAATTCAAAGCCTTGGTAGAAAACCTCTCCAAAAGGAAAATCAAGATACTTAGGTCAGACAATGGAGGAGAGTACACCTCAAATGAATTTGGAAGTTTTTGCAGAGATGTCGAGATTAATAGGGAGCTCACCACTCCCTAGAATCCTCAACAAAATGGTGTAGCAAAAAGAAAGAATAGAACAATTATGGAAGCAGTAAAGACTATGATTCACGATCAAGATCTTCCAATGCACTTATGGGCTAAAGCAGCAAGAACAACAATATATGTCCAAAACAGATTATCCCATAGTGCACTTGGATTCAAAACTCCTAAAGAAATGTTCACCAGGAAGAAGCCAGAAGTAAGCCATCTCAAAATATTTGGTTGTCCAGTATTTGTACACATTCCAAAAGAAAAGAGAACTAAGTTGGATCTTTCAGGAAAGAAGGGAATATTTGTTGGATACTGTGAGGTCTCTAAGGCCTTTAGAATTTTCATACCAGGTTACCATCATATTGAAATCAGCAGAGATGTAACCTTTGATGAAGATGCAGCATTCAAAAGATCAAGGAAATGCCAGCTTGAAGAAGTATATGAAGAAGAACCTGTAGCTCCCAGAGTTGTTGAACTCGTGAAGGAAGTTACAGTTATCCCTGATGAAGAGATTCCAAAAGATCGTGATATAATAGAATCTCAAGAACCTCCCAGTATGACGATCTCTCACAAGAGAAAGCCAGCTTGGGCAAGAGAACTTATTCAAGATGCAAAGAAGTATGGTGACCCAGAAGGAACCATGAGACAAAGCAAGAAACCTAAGCCATTCTCCAACTATGTGGTCGTGATGTGTGATCTCGTAGAAAAGGAACCTACTTGCTTTGAAGCCGTTCAGAAGAAAGAATGGATGGATGCCATGACAGAAGAATACCAATCCATTATAAAGAATGATGTATGGGAAGTAGTTCCTAGACGAAAGAACAAAGATGTGGTATCTTCCAAGTGGATATACAAGATAAAACATGCTGCAGACGGAAGTATTGAAAAACATAAGGCAAGATTTGTGGCTCGTCGATTTTCTCAGAAGGAAGGTATTGACTATGAAGAAACATTTGCTCCTGTAGCCAAATACACTTCTATCAGAACCATCATAGCTCTTGCAACAAAAATGAAGTGGAAGTTACACCAGATGGATGCGAAAACAACTTTCTTAAATGGTGTTACTGAAGAAGAAGCGTACATAGAACAACCACAAGGGTTTGAAGTTGAAAATAGAAAGACTCTTGTCTACAGGTTGAAGAAAGCCCTGTACAGGTTGAAGCAAGCTTCTAGAGCTTGGTATGGCAGAATTGATAGTTTCTTGACGAGCTTGGGATTTACCAAGAGTAAAGTTGATCCTAACCTTTACTTCAAGGTTATGAATCATGAGCCAGTTATATTACTACTATATGTGGATGATTTATTCCTGACTGGAGAAGAAAAGCTCATGACAGATTGCAAGAAGAAGCTCATTACAGAGTTTGAGATGAAAGACCTAGGCCCGATGCATTATTTCTTAGGTCTTGAAGTTTGGCAGAGCCCAAAGAAGATCTTCCTTAACCAAGGGAAGTATGCAGTTGAAATATTAAAGAGATTTGACATGTTGGAATGTAAATCCATGAACACACCCATGGAAACGAATTTGAAGCTCTTGGTTGATACTTCGTCAGAGTTGGTTGATGCTACTCTATACAGACAGATTATTGGTTCGTTGATGTATCTGACAAATACCAGGCCAGATATATGCTTTGCTGTGAACACCTTGAGTCAGTATCTGGTAGAGCCCAGACGTGTTCACCTTGTAGCTGCAAAGCATGTGATGAGATTCCTTAAGGGTACATTGGATTATGGTCTCTGTTATACTGGAGATCATGACTTCAGACTGTGTGGGTATACTGATTCAGGTTGGGCTGAAAGTGTTTCAGACAGGAAGAGCACTTCAGGATGTTGTTTCAGTTTGGGGTCAACCATGACTTCATGGCAAAGCAGGAAGCAATCTAGTATTGCTCTCAGCATGGCAGAAGCAGAGTACATTGCAGCATGTTCCGCCAGTTGTGAAGCCATATGGCTTCGGAAGTTGTTGACAGGTCTGTTCGATCTGGAGATGGAAGCCACCGTGATTCTATGTGATAACCAGAGTTGTATAAAGATGACGGAGAACCCAGTGTTCCATGATAAGTCGAAGCACATAGAGATCTGGTATCACTACATTCATGATATGGTACAGAGGGGAGCTGTAAAGCTCCAATATGTTGGCACAGATGAGCAGGTTGCGGATGTGTTGACCAAGCCTCTATCTCGTGTGAAGTTTGAGTACTTCCGAGACAAGCTTGGTGTTGTCTGAAAGGACCTCGCTCGAAAGGGGGAGTGATGGTGATGATACTATGGTATCCTGACCAACAGCTGGTAGCTCCGTTAGGATTTTATATCCTAGGGGATTGATCATCCCTGGGCAGATCTCGAAGGTCCAGTAAGGACGGTCTATCAGAGTACCTGTGCATGTATATGCCAGCGGTGGTCAGTAGTGGTAGCTCCGTTAGGATTTTATACCTAGGGAATCTTATGATTCCTTGGCAGATCCCGAAGGTCCGGTAAGGACGGTCTATCAAAGTACCACAAATGTTGTTGTTGATACACCTGCCTCATTCTGTTGCCACATGTTGATGATGTTGTTGTTCCAGCTTTATGTTGTCAATGATGTTGTTCCAACCTCGTGTTGTTGATGATGTTGTTGTTCTAGCCTCATGCTATTGATGTTGATGTTTTAGCTTCATGTTGATGATGATGATGATGTTACTCCAACTCCATGTTATAAACAATGATGATATTGATGATGAGAAAAACTTCCGATGATTTATAGATGTGTCAATCAATGTTCCAGATGTTGATGATGATGCTTCCCTCTCCTTCTCTTGATGATGTTGTATTGAGTCATGTCAGTAGAATACCCTTCTCATTAAGGGGGAGTGTTGAAATATTGTAACTTAGAAGAATATTCTAATTATATTTGAGTTATTATCTTATAAATCAAATCCCCTTTTACGGATTGATCATGTCGGGTTTTGTATAAGATCAAATCCCCTTTTGTGGATTGGTCAAACCATATTTGTATGGTGGTATTTGTAAAGTCGACCCCTAGTGTTTATAAAGTGGTTTTAACCACTTCTAGAAGAAGTTGGCCCCACCAAGTGAAGAGACATAACCCTAGCGCCTCCTCAACTAGTATTTATATGTGAGAATGGTGCCTCACTTACACACTCACACACTCACTCATCTAGTGCGCATATCTTGAAAGCAGTTGCAATTGCAGGAGGAAGGAGAAGAGAGGCACATAGTCAGTCTTGGTTTATCTTTGGTGTTTTGGAAAAATGGCGGTACAACACATCCTTCCACACTTCATCAAAAATGTCCCCGTTTATGGCACTTTATGGATATCATCCTCCATCCATCACATCACCCTTGAAAGGGACTGTAAAGGTTCAAGAAGTGGAGGAACACATTCCATCGCATCACCCTTGAAAGGGACTGCAAAAGTTCAAGAAGTGGAGGAACACATAAGGCACCAACAAAAGGTTCCCAAAGCCCCATGTTAAGCATAAAACCCCTTATTAAGCCCTAGATATTGAGTTATTACATCTTATTACATTTCTAGTGTTATATTAGTAGGTCAGCTAGAACCTTTAATCGTCCCCTTTCATTATAATTGCACCCTCTGTCTCCTATATATAT
>JZKD02S2258376.1:776084-807304 GCA_000966675.3 Picea glauca | reverse complement strand
CCGACCAGTTACGATAACACTGCGAATCACCAAGGCACCGGAGCCCGTGAAGGCTTGTCTCCACATCCTCAGTGGGTCCTACCCACTAGAGGAATGGAGAACTCGAATGTTGGACAAATCATTTTCTCTTCAAAGTTTCCAGTGCTCTCAGTGGGCCCTACTCAAGAAGGCCAGAACCTCGAGGAAGCTTTTTCAATGAGTTTGCTCCGATGTTCCATGATCTGGTGGGTCCTACAGTACTCACCGGAGGACCGGAGCTCTTAGGTCTAACCAATTGTTTATTGTTGCTCCCAGCCTCCAGTCCGCTGGTGGGTTCTCACCCCAGAGGCCAAGGCAGCAAAGGTTACTAGCTATGCTGTAAGACGAGGAATCAATTAAATGGACAGAAAAAGGGAAGCCCCGAATCTAACTAGAACTGGAATCCTACATATGGAAGTTATAAACTAAAGTTAAATAGTAGTTGATCTTGATTTTGAGCTGAAGAAGCTCGGGACTCAAACAGAACCAGAATCACATGACTCGGACTCAGCGACGACAAGGCAAAACTAAAAATGGAGTGTCAACTCAACATGGCAAAACTCGACAATAACTCCAATTAATGAAAAATGCATAAAATATTTGCCATTTTGGAATCTTTTAAGGATATGAAATCTGAGTGGTTTATGAGAAATTTTAAAAATAACAAAATACATTGACTGTTCGTGGCATTTTAGAAAAACACCAGAAAAACAAAATACAATAAATAAAATATCCTTCAAAAACCTCCAATATTGTCTACCCTAGTTCCTTTAATGTTGTATCCATTTTCCAATGTGCTTCCCAATACAACACCAGCTAAGTTCTGATCTCAAAATTCAGACTGTCTTCTTCCCAGCAATTTTTCAGACCAATTTGTCAAAAGTTCTCTTAAACCACTTGGTTTACGACTTTAAATTTCAAATGCAATCCATACGTTTTCATGGCAGAAAAAACTCCCTCTCAGCAAAAAACAGCAACACAAATTATAAAGTTTCGTGTGAAAAAAAGTCCTGAATTTCTTCTACAGTGCCCGGCTGAGTTATTGCCAATTTGCTATAGATTTAGCAAGTTTGGCTAAAAGCTTCAATTTGACTAGCCAAGTTGACTCACAAAGTACTTGCCATACTTGGCAAGTCCTTTATAAAACGCTTTTATACTTGTTAGGCACCTAAGTTCTCACCGTGGCTTGGAAGGTCCCCACTGGCTGCTAACAAATTAGGAGTTCCAATCATCACGCCTTAACCCTTTACAATTTTCCTCATAGCCATCCCCATAAAGAGAATTTTTAGCATTCCATACTTCAATGTAACCATCTATGGGAATCCACACATGGGAACATAACATGTCCAGTCCTCGTGTGCAATACACATGCTGAACAGTCATGATTAGCCCGACAATTTGGAAATAATAAGATACAATTATCGGTGTTCCAGTTTTATAAGTGCAGTGGTTTGGAGGGGGATCAAGCAAGGTTTTCTTCAGGTTTTCTTTTAAAAAAGTTCAGTAACTTAAAGTTTTCAGAATAAAAAATACTTAAAATGAAAAATACTTTCAAAGCTGTTAAACATATTTTCCAAATCTAATCTTAAAACTTCAATGACGCTTCCACAAAACAGACACCCAATTCGAAATTACAGCAATTCTAATTCGAGAATTTAAAGATTTCTGCATAAAACCATCATCGTATCACAGAGAATAAATCCCCAAATGACATAAAATAAAGCGAATATTTTATTTCCTCAGAGGCATCGATCCCATCTAGACCTCAAACCCATTTTCCAAGCATTTCCGCCGGAAAATCAGCAGGAGAACATGCTTATTCTACCATTAAAAACAACAAACAACAAAACCCTTAGCTTTCATATGGCCCAACTGGGTGCCAAAATTTAACTTGCTCGATGCATTAAATCGGTTAGAGCAGGAAACTGCATCTGCTCATTCTGGGTTTTTGTCAAATTTTGAATAGAATAACCAAAATTATGAGAAATCGTTGACTGAAAGCGGAGATCGGGGCCAGAAATTACCTCCAATACCATGAAACTTCACTTTAACAGCGCCAGATGCTGTTCTCTGTTGAAGAAGAATAAATAAGCAACAGGGTTCTGCAAGGATTAAATGGCATTAAAAGCTTGGACCTTGGTAAATACAAATGAATTGAAGCAACCCACAAAATTCGACTCGCGGAAGCCACAATTTCCCGAGCCAAATCCTCGTTCTCTGAACGTCAGCAGGCGGAGAGGGGAAAGTGTGGCCTTCTTGGGTGTACTGCTGCTCCACGCCACTCAGAAATGGAATTGGGAGGCATCCATGGTGTGTTTTGTATTGTATTTTTTAATCATTTTCGATCTTAATTTACACCTCAGTGCCACCCATCAGTGCCACCACCACAAATCATCAGCTCCGATGGATGTATATATATATAATATATAACAGATGGGATGTATATAACTGAGGGTAAAATCATTTTAATCCAGATATGTTGAACACGATGGATATATACATAACAAATGGGATGTATATAACTGAGGGTAAATTCATTTTAATCCAGATATGTTGAACATTGACAATTTTGACAATATGAAAAAGAAAAGATTTACAATTTGAAGATTCTTATCCTCATTGACAATCGAGTATACGGAAAAGGTTTACGATTTAAAGATTTTTTGGTTTAAATTTGACAATTGACAAGAGATGCACCACTTAAAAATTTGTGAAAAGATTTTCAATTTGATTAGTTTTCCAATTTTCTAAATTTAAGTGGAGAGATAGATAGATGTTAACATCGTTAAGAGTTAATAACTGGTTTTTAAATAAAAAATATTTATTTCATTAAATTGGTCTAATTTTATTTATTAGAATTTATTTAAATTAAATATCTTGTACTTGGATTTTTATAATCATAAAAAAATTATTAAAAAAATTTAAAGTTTATTTTTTAATTTCAATATAAATACATATTATGTGTTATCTAAATAAAAAATAAGAATAATCAAAATAAAATCCTATTAGTAAATGAATATATAAATTTATTAAAAATCCAAAACATTATTAAATTATTTTAAACTTCATTTACATGAATGTAAACAAATAAGTAAATACAATTTGCTTATCTAAAAATGTTAAAATCTTAATGTTAAATTTTATAAGATAATTTGAGTAATGTAAACAAATAAGTAAATACAATTTGCTTATCTAAAAATGTTAAAATCTTAATGTTAAATTTTATAAGATAATTTGAGTGGAGGAGGTTCACATAGCTTATTTAAAATACACTTGGATTTTATCATAAAGGACATCTTCTTCTAAAATTATCTTTATTATTATAATTATTTTTACATTAAGAGTGATTATATCATAATTATGAGTTATTTTAAGGTTAGCTCTTTCTTATTTTAACTTGAGCAATTCAATATTTGTTTTCTCTTATTAAAGATAAACATTAATCACATACCCAATGAGATTTGCTTTGTTTTATTAAAGATAAACATTGATCACATACCCTATAATTGGGAACCTCGATCAAAACAACATTTATTTTTTACATGTTTGTTGTATTATGAGTTTTGTGGTAGACATTATTATTTATTTGGGATTAGCAGTATGCACCCTTTCTATTAAAGTTTTAAGCATCTACCACTTATCGAGAGGTTGAACATCATTTACAATGTTTTCATGCATGGCCTTCCAACTAGACTTAATGATCATGATTACTTCTACCTAACAACTTCACCATTGCAAATCTATGTTGACCCACAAGGGGCGAACATGTCACATGAGGAAAATGAACCTTGTTGGAGGCAATAACAACACCTCACTTTCACTGACCCGACAAGCCTCTCTGAAATTATTGTATATTCAAACATTCTCACACTTCAAGATCTTCGGTTTATCATGAACACCAAAGGTGTGTTGCCTTTTTCATTGGAAAGCTTACTCAATTCAAAAGAAAAATGTCACATGCCTCCAAATCTAAGTCCAATCAAGACCTTGTGTCTTAGTATCCCGTTGTTTGAGGAAATGGGTAGATACATGTGGATTTTATCAACTTTTAGAGTAAAACACTCAATGTCAATTCTATTTTACAACTCAAAACTTGAGTTGTACTCATAGTGCATGTCCTATGTGATGTGTTTCACTTTTTCTCGATATTAAATATTAAAAAGGATCACTTTCTATGGAGATATGAATGGCTCTATTTAGGTTGTGGTTCGTTCGTTGAATGTCAAGCTTGAAGGTGTTGCTCATCCAGATCCCAAAACAAGAGATGAGCGGCAACCATTACCCTTGTCTAGGTTGAAGGATTCAAATGGGTCAAAGGTGGATCTAGTGGTTAGTACAAGCACAAATTCTAAGACTCAAATGGTTGAAGTGAATAGCTAAGGGCATAATATAAAATGATCTATGGAGATGGCGCAAGAAGGGAGGTATTCTCTCCAACACAGAGAGGTTGTGGGAGGTGTCTAGTTTATTGAAGTTGTAGTAGATAGCGTATGGATTAATGGAGTTCTCTTGTTAGAAAATGGTACATTATCATTGGAGAAGGAATCCACTCCTTCACAATCCTAATCTATTGAAGGCAATGGTGGATCAAATCCAAAGGCCATTCATGATTCCTCAAGCATGGGTGAAGGCGATTTCAACTTTATCCTTGCTAATAACAAAGAATACTTTGAAGGATAACGAAATATAGAGAATCATGGAGTGATTCTAATTTTCTTATGTTGTATGTCGAATGAGGAAGCTTTAAACCAGTAGTGTATTTTGAACTAGGAAGCAAAGAGAATTTGTATGTACTATCATTGGGAGCTTCGCTAGTATGTTTTCCTTTTATTTAACTATGACATTATGGTTTGACATGTTTTGCAATATGGTACATGGAATATTATGGGGTCCCTTGCTTATATGTAGTCATGGTGGGCAGATTTTAACCCAAAGAATCAAGGGTGGGCTCATTAACCTCTTTAGTTAAATTTTCCCATATTACTAGCAAACTTACAACCATTCATGTATTTGTTTCCAACAGGTTTGGCAAGGTGCTCAATATAAACAGACGACATAATTATTTTAAAGCCAACTTGAGGCTTCGTGTTGAAGTGGATTTGAAAAAAAATCTCCCTTCTTTCATTTTTGTTTTAACCTTGAATCGGATCACATCATCCATGATTTCCCTCACCAAAATCTTAAACTAACTACTTCAAAGGGTGTGAGGTTTGTTTCCTCAAAAGTGCTTACAACTAAGGAAGTTGGTTCATCGATGGCTTCATGGTAGGATACAAAGGATAGTTGGCCCTTGACTAAGCTCACTCAAAGCATAAGTGATAGACCTATCGAGGTTTTGGGTCGAGAGTCTTCTTGGGGCACCAAGGGCCCAATATTATCACAGTTTTGGGAATCTAGCCCTAGAGGCATGATGTTTGTAGCCATAGTTAGAGTGTTGCACCATTAGCTTCAAAATGGGCAAGTGGTTGGCTATAAAGTATGGACATAGATGTTGGATAACATATGAAGTCCAATAAATTGAAGGAAGCCTCTTCTCATGTTTTTTCGAACAATCCTTCCAGAGAGTTGAGCCCTACTTCTCAAGTGAATTCCTTCAAGGATGTTATGGTCCTTTCACCTGAACGGAGGACATCTACTTTAGGGAATGTAACAATGAGAAACTATTTTAGTAGCCTCAATGATGCAACCCCCCCTTCTCTCCTAAGGTCTACGCGACCTCCCGTTCAAGGATCTTCAACTCCAAGCCGAATTGGCTCTCTGAGACCTTAATGGTCTCACTTGCGGATTAACACAGGTCCTCTCAGTCCTCTGGTGTAGGTTCTATGGCACCCGCGACCTCTTTCCGCAACTGATGAACTCTTAGGTTTCAGGTACTAGCTCTTTTCTCGTTAGCCCCTCATCGTATATGACCTCGGGCTATGTCCTTGTGTAAACACACGATTGCGGGCATGCCCAAGAGTGGTTTGGGATCAACCGCTTTTCTCCCCGCAATTTACCTCCAATTGCCATGTACCTCTTCACCGATATCGTGGTTTTGATTGCGGCCCGCCCTCAAAATTTTAACATCCGGGCACTTTCTGGCCCCGCAATCGAGCGTGATCGTCAATCTTATGATCTTGACAGTGCTTCTGGACTGGTGGATGAGATCTGCCTCTTCCAAACCAACAATTTAGATCTAATTCTCCTGAATCGGGCAGTTGATATTTACTTTGGGTCTTTACCCGAAGAGCCCACGGATTTATGCCACCTACCCTCTGGATCGGACGATTGACGTTTACTTCAGGTCTTTATCCGGGATCCATAGATTCGCGCCACCTATTCTTCAGATCTGACGGTTCAGATCTACTTCGGACTATCTGACGCTTGAGATTTTCTTCGGACGATCGGACGGTTGAGATTTACTTCAGACATTCAGACAGTCCCAAACTACTTCGGGACTTCAGAACTTTGGCAAGTTCCCTCTCTTGCGTGTGCGAAATGCTAAGGCTCGCGCACCTTGATTTGATCGGATGGTTGTTGGTCCTCTAAATCGGTGATCCAATGACCAATGTCGCTCTCCCTCATGAGCTTTCGACTTCCTCTGACTTAGAATATTTTCTAATTATCTAAAGGCCTCGACCTTTGTTCCCCCTGCAACTTTGTCTCTTGGACCTCGTCTACACTTCTGGAAAGCACTAGCCCTTCTGGGCTTTCGTCAATGGACTTTGACTTCACCCTGGCGCACACTTGTGCTCTGCGTGCAAACTTAAACTAGTTCTTCCTGAGTTTTCAACTTACTTAGTCTCTAAGGGACTCGGCCCTTCTGCGTCTTTCAAAAGACTTTCTGGTGCCCTCCTGGCACAATCTGCGCTCAATCTCCTCAGCTTTCGAACTTGAAACAAGTTCGCCTCTACGCGCACTCATTGCGCTTAGTATGCACACTCTGCATAAAAAAGTTCCACGCTATCTCTTATGAGCTTCGAGTCGAAAAAGACTCTCTTACACGCACTCCTTGTGTTCAGTATGCACTCTTTGCATAACTTACAAAAGAGAACAATTGAAACTTATACTAACATCTTACAGTTTCAGATACTCGAAACGAAAACTCATTCATTCATGAAAATAACAATAATAGGGAATTGAAAACAGTAACAACACTATGCATTTGGATCAATTTTCCTCTATTATATTCATTCAAAAGTAAATGGCTACAACTATGATCAAACAATAACTAAAAACTCTGAATTTTCCTACTAACTCACAACAACCTCATTTGGGTACAAAACCTCTATTTATCTCAGAGGGTCTTTAGGGTTCCCCCTGACTACTCGTCTACTCGAAAGGAAAACCTAACTGCTACCTAAGTTTAGTTATATTCAAGGCTAGGAGTGAAACTCCAAGATCACTCATGATCATCAACTTCCAAGCACTTGATCTTCTTCCATTTTTCCAATCAGCTCCAAAAGATTCGCAGTAACTCCCAGTGTTTCAAATTCTGAAATGATCCCCCAACACTAAGTTGTCCTGCCACGTGTGCTTGTTGACGATGCTTCTGCATCATACTCCCCGAGACAAAAATTTATGGACTCCTGTCCATGAGCTCCTACACCGACTTTTCATGCTTTTGGATATCAACGTCATTTTCCCAACTGGCATCTTCTATTGGGTGTCCCTTCCACTTGACCAGATATTCAAAATGGGTCTTCCTCCTGGTCTTCTTGCCAATCCTCTGGTCAATGATCTTATCCATATGTGGTTTTTTTGCTATAGGCATTTGTTTCTCCCACTTAATCTTCTCTTGAACTTTTGATCCCTCTAAGTCATATTCCCTGTAAGGCTACATGTCTGAAACGTTAAATATGGGTGATATGCCCACATCATCTGGAAGCTCAATCTCATAGGCGTTTGCACCAAACTTCCTTAATATCTTACATGGCCCTATCTTCTTCATCTTAAACTTGTTATATGTTCCCCTAGGGAATCTTTCTTTCCTGAGATGTGCCAGAACATGATCTCTTACTTAAAATTGAAGTTCTTTGTGATGTTGATCAACTTTGCGGTTGTACTCTTGGTTAGAGCTCTGTAATTGTCCTCTGATTTGGTTATGGAGCTTCTGCATTTCTACAGCAAAATCTTATGCTTCAGCGCTTCTGATCTCACTTTGTTCCAAGTCTCTCAACTTAGATACTCCCCTGGGTTGCATTCCATACAGTATTTGGAATGGATTCTTTCCAGTGCTCCTGTTGGGTGAGTCATTGTATGCAAATTTTGCTTGTGGCAGAATTTGATCCCACTAATTATGATGCTCAATGACCAGACTCCTTAATAAGTTTTCCAAACTTTTTTTACCACCTTAGTCTGCCCATCTATCTGAGGGTGATAAGCTGATATGAAGGACAAATCCGTCCCCAACTTCTTCCACAATGTTCTCCAAAAATGACCAACAAATTTAGTGTCTCGGTCCGAGACAATGCTCCTGGGTAGTCCGTGAAGTCTCACAACTTCCTTGAAAAACATATTTGCAACATGTGTTGCATTACTGGTCTTCTGGCATGGGATAAAGTGTGCCATCTTTGAAAACCTATCCACCACCACAAATATGGAATCACATCCTCTATGCGTTCTTGGCAGTCCCAACACAAAATCCATGCTTATTGCATCCCAAGGCCTTTCTAGTATTGGCAATGGTTGATACAATCCAGTGTTCTGTCTTTTTCCTTTTGCATGTTGGCAGATTATGCATCTGTTCACAAACTTTATCACTTCTTTTCTCATACCTGGCCAATAGTATGAACTGCTCAACTGTGCAAATGTCTTATCATGGCCGAAATGTCCAGCCAATCCTCCATTATGCTTTTCCTTCAAAAGGTTATCCCTCATTGAGCATTTTGGTATGCACAACTAATTGCCCTTGAACAACAATCCCTCTTGAATCATATACTATATCCATTGGCTCCTGTCTCTTAGCACAGGATTCGTGCATGCTTCGTATGCTTCCTTGAAGTCTAGATCATCACGATACATATCCTTAAGGTGTTCAAACCCCAAGGTCTTCACCTGAAACTCCTGCAGAGTCAAACATCTCCTCTGATTCAATTTTTCATGTCTGGTTATGAATTGTAAAGCTTGGTTGTTGCTATACAAGACAAATTCTTGTGGAACAAGGTAATGTCTCCATTTCTTCAAGGCTTGAATTATGGCATAAAACTCCTTATCATATGTGGATTATTTCCTCTTAGTCTCATTTAGCTTCTCATTGAAACAGACAACCATTCTATTATCCTGGCTAAAAAATGCTCCAATTGCAACTCCACTTGCATCACATCTCACTTGAAATGTCTTTCCAAAATTTGGTAAGATCAAAATTGGTCGTTCTGTTATTTTCTCCTTCAGTATATTGAAGCTCCTCTCGGCCTCCTATGTCCATTTAAAAGACTTGTGCTTCTTCTTCACTGTATCCATCATTGGTGCACAAATTCCACTAAAGTCTCTGATGAACTTCCTATAGAAACTTGCTAATCCATGGAAGCTTCTTACCTCAAACGTACTCTTTAGTGATGACCATTCTTTGAATGCTTTCACCTTTTCTGGATCCATTTTCAGTTCATTTGAAGAGATCACAAAACCTAAGTAAATGAGTTCTTTCTTCATAAAATAGGACTTCTTCAGATTTATAAGCAGCTTCTCCTGCTGTAGTCTCCTCATCACTAGTGTCAGGTGTCTCAAATGCTCCTCTTTAGTCTTGCTAAAGATTAGTATATCATCCAGATATACAACCACAAACTTGCGAATGAAATCTTTCAGTATTTCATTCATCAACCTCATAAAAGTACTCGGGGCATTTGCTAATCCAAATGGCATAACAAGCCACTCGTACAAACCTTCATTTGTCTTAAAGGTTGTTTTCCATTCATCACCTTCTCTCATCCTTATCTGGTGATATCCACTTTTCAAATCTATCTTAGAAAAGAAATTTGCTCTAGTTAAACAGTGCATTAAGTCATCCATTCTTAGCAAAGGGAATCGATACTTGATGGTGATCTTGTTAATGGCTCTTGAGTCTGTACACATTCTCCATCCTCCATCCTTCTTTGGACTCAACACAGTTGGTACTGCACATGGACTCAAGATCTCTCTAACCAACCCCTTGTCTAACAATTCTTGGACTTGGTTCTTTACCTCCTCATTCTCTTAAGGTGTCAATCTGTATGTTGCTTTGTTTGGAATACTTTCTCCCGGTATCAAATCAATATGATGGTTGATACTTATGATAGGTGGCAATGAGTTAGGTAGCTCATCCACCACTATGTCAGCAAAATTATCCAAAAATGCCTGAATTTCTTCAGGGAAATCATCCATCGAAGTACTTGTAAGGATAAATATGGGTTTCCTCACCACAACAAACTGCATCTCCTGTTCTTTCTTGACTTCTCTTATGAGTTCCTTCCCACTCATGAGAAGTATGCTTGAGCTGGCTTCCTCTTTAACTTTCTTCTCCTCTATTGGAAACAACATGTGTGTCCTACCATTCTTCTCCAAGGTGTATGTATTCTTCCTCCCATCATGAATGACATTCCTATCAAACTGCCATGGTCTTCCCAACAAAACATGACATACATCCATGGGAATCACATCACACAGAATTCCATCTCTATATCCTCCTCTCTTAAATTCAACAAGGCATTGTTTAGTAACCATTACCTGGTGTCCTTTTTGCAACCATGAGACTTTATATGGCTTCGTATGTGCAGTTGTCTCTGGCTCCAACTTCTCCAGCATCTATGCAGATACTAAGTTGTCAGTGCTCCCACTGCCAATTATCACCTTGCATACTATGTCTTTAGTCTTGCAAGTTGTCATGAAGAGACTATTCCTTTGCACTGGCTTCTCAACTTCTGCCTCTGGTTTTAAGAGAACCTTTCTCAACATTAGGGATGTTCCATCCTCTTCTCCTTATGCTTCAACATTCCTTCTCTGTGCTTCCGAAATGTGAGCTTCACCTCCTCCTCCTTTCTTTTTCTTAGGACATTCCCAAGACATGTGCCCTGTCTTTCCACAGGCATAGCACCTTACTTCTCCTCGGCTTCTTCCTCTTCCTCTAGAAGAACTTCTTCCACCATCTTGTCTTCCTCAGGAACTTCCTCCTCTTTCCAAGTGACTATGTGGTTTCTCAATCTCGTCTTTGGATTTATGTGCCTTGTCATGGGAAACTCCCTTGCCTTTGTTAGAGATTGGGCGTTTACCTCTGCCTCGTTGGCTTTGTTTTCTGGTCAACTTCTCATCTGCCTTCAGTGCAAACTAATAAGCATCCTCCACTATCCTCACTGACATCATCTTGATCTCGTCCTAGATTTCATACCTCAGGCCATTTCTATACCTGGCAACTTTTTCTTCATCTTTCTCTCTTTGTCCAGTTTTGATGTTCAGCTTGTAGAACTCCTCTGTGTATTCCTTCACTGTCATACCTTTTTGTCTCGGGTTCTGCAACTTTCTGAATAGATTGATCTGATAATCTTTGGGCATGAATTTAGCCTTCAACTTGGCTACCATTCTGTCCCAATTCTTTATCTTTTGTTTTCCTTTGCTTCTCCTCTCAGCCTGTAGTTCATCCCACCACAGCGTTGCATGTCCTTTTATCCCGGTGACAACATGTCTCACCCTTTTCTCCTCATCGACATCTTCATAGTCGAAATATTTATCCATGGATCTTATCCAATCCAACAGTTCTTCAGCATCCAAATTGCCTTCATACATTGGGACCTCTATCTTGGCTCTAGCTCCCAATCTAACAACTGCTCTCAGCAAGCGTTCTTCAACAACATTTTCTCCTGCAGCTCCTTCGACTTCTACTTCTTCACTCTCCGCATCGTTGATGTCTCTAGCATCAGGTTCCTTCCTCTGAGCTGCCTCCATCACCTCCATTCTTGCACAAAGTTCTTGCATTTCCCTTTCTACAGCCCGATTGGCTAAAGGTGGCTCCCCTCATCTCCTCGGTGGCATTGTGTTGACTGTCTCTCACACATAGAGTACAACTTCGAGTTCTTTTGTCTCCTCTCCTTTATCTATTGTCTGCAAGCAAAACTTTAGCTCTGATACCACTTGATGCAACCCCCCCCTTCTCTCCTAAGGGCTACGCAACCTCCCAGTCAAGGATCTTCAACTCTGATTTGAATTGGTTGTCTAAGACTTTAATGGTCTCACTTGTGAATTAACACAGGTCCTCTCAGTCCTCTGGTGCAGGTTTTATGGCACCCGCGACCTCTTTCCGCAACTGTTGAACTCTAAGGTTTTAGGTACTAGCTCTTTTCTCGTTAGCCCCTCATTGTATGTGACTTCGGGATAGGTTCTTGCGTAAACACATGATTGCGGGCGCGCCCAAGAGTGGTTTGGGATCAACCACTTTTCTCCCCACAATTTACCTCCAATTTCCATGTACCTCTTCACCGATACTATGGTTCGATTGCGGCCTGCACTCAGAATTTTAACGTCCAGGCACTTTCTGGCCCCACAATCGAGCATGACTGTCGATCTTACGATATTGACGGTGCTTTTGGACTGACGACTGAGATTTACCTCTTCCAAACCAACGATTCAAATTTAATTCTCCCGAATTGAGCAATTGATATTTACTTCGGGTCTTTACTTGAAGCCCATGGATTTATGCCACCTACCCTCTGGATCAGACAATTGACGTTTACTTCGGGTCTTTATCCAGGATCCATAGATTCACGCCACCTGTTCTTCAGATCTGACGGTTCAGATCTACTTCGAACAATCCAATGCTTGAGATTTTCTTCGGACGATCAAATGGTTGAGATTTACTTCGAACGTTCGGACGGTCCCAAACTACTTCGGGACTTCGAAACTTTGGCAAGTTACCTCTCCTGCGTGTGCGAAACGCTAAGGCTTGCGTACCTTGATTTGATCGGACGGTTGTTGGTCCTCTAAATCGGTGATCCAATGACCACTATCGCTCTCCCTTATGAGCTTCCGACTTCCTCTGACTTAGAAGATTTTCTAAGTATCCAATGGCCTCGACCTTAGTTCCTCCTATGAGTCCATCTCTTGGACCTCGTCTGCACTTCTGGAAAGCGCTACCCCTTTTGGGCTTTCGTCAATGGACTTTGACTTCACCCTGGTGCACACTTGCACTCTGCGTACAAACTTGCACTGGTTCTTCCTGAGTTTTCAACTTACTCAGTCTCTAAGGGAATCAACCCTTCTGTGTCTTTCAAAAGACTTTTTGGTGCCCTCCTCACACAGTCTGCACTCGATCTCCTGAGCTTTCAAACTTGAAACAAGTTCTCCTCTACGCACACTCCTTGCGCTTAGTATGCACACTCTGCATACAAAAGTTCCACGCTATCTCTTCTGAGCTTTGAGTTGAAAAATAATCTCTTACACACACTCCTTGCGTTCAATATGCACTCCTTGCATAACTTACAGAAGAGAACAATTGAAACTTATACTAACATCTTCTAGTTTCAGATACTCGAAATGAAAACTCATTCATTCATGAAAATAACAATAACAGGGAATTACAAACAGTAACAACACTATGCATTTGGATCAAATTTCATCTGTTATATTCATTCAAAAGTAAATGGCTACAACTATGATCAAACAACAACTAAAAACTCTGAATTTTCCTACTAACTCGCAACAGCCTCATTTGGGCGTACCAAACCTCTATTTATATCAGAGGGTCCTTAGGGTTCCCCCCGACTATTCATCTACTCGAAACAAAAGCCTAGCTGCTACCTAAGTTTAGTTACATTCAAGGCTAGGAGTGAAACTCCCAAATTACTCGTGATCATTAGCTTCCAAGCGCTTGATCTTCTTCTGTTTTTCCAATCAGCTCCAAAAGATTCATAGTAACTCCCAGTGTTTTAGATTTCGAAATGATCCCCCGACACTGAGTTGTCCTGCCATGTGTTCTTGCTGACGATGCTCCTACATCACTCAACATCCCTCTCTTCCTTGAATGAATGTATCTCTTATATCTTGGAACGTAAGAAGGATGACGATCCTAAGCCATGATGGGTGTGATCCAAACAATTAATGTCTCTGGATTACTCTTTCAGATCAAGATTGATTATTCAAGTTCTCTTTCATATATGCTTTGAATCTCAGTGTGGAGAGGGGTGGTCTTTGGGATTAGATGGTCTCTTTATTGTGAGATGCATATTGGATTGTTGGTGGTGACTTTAACATGGTTGAGTGGGATGTTGATCAAGATGGTGGGGTTAGTATTATGGTTAGTGCTGCAAAGAAGCAAGCTTCGGTGCAATTTAAGTTTTCCCTTCAGCTCTATGATCCCAACTAGAAGAAAAAGGGTTTGGATTGTGGGGGTTGGTTCACTTGATCCAATTCCATACCAGGGAAATAGAGATTTCAATTAATGCTAGATTAAGTGTATGGCCTTCACGATGACGTCTCCTTTTTAGGGAGATGATGTCTTATTAATGTATTGATAGATGTTACAAGATCATATCTCATGTCCATTTAGACTGTCATCTCAATGGGACATGTAGTGGATTTAACACCTTATTTTGTTTAAGTTTAATGTATCGTGCTTGGTTTCACTTTATTTTTGTGCTCTTTTCCATCATTTATGGAATCTCATCTCTCATCCTATTGGGGATAGAGGTTGTCTTCTTTGGTGGGAGGATGCCATTTGTCAAATAGTAAAACTCAAGAGAGGGTGTGGAAGAATGATGCCTCACGGGCATTGGTGGGAATTGTGGAAGGCTAGGCAAAGGTTTGAGGAGGTGTGTATTTTCCTTGAGGAGGATCTTCATAGCACTACTCTCCATGAAGAAGCAACTCATTTGGATTTAGTGGTGCAAAGAGAGGAGAAGTGCATTGCTAGAGGGTTAGGATTCACTTCAGATTGTGATGGATTCAAGATTGGGATGAGGCTTCCAAATTTTTCTTTAACTTCTTAAAAGGGAAGATGGTAGTAGACAAGGTCTTTACCTTGTGTAGACTTGATGGTTCTCTTGAAGAGAACCCTATTGATATCGAACGTATATTTGGGCTTCATTTCTAGAATATTTTTTCACTTTATCTTTGACGAACTCGATTATGGCTACTAGGAATTCCTACTATAAATTGATTCTTTGTTAGTTCTATGTTTGGGACCAAGACAAGTTAGACAATGACTTTTCAAAGGAAGAAATATTTGTTGCCTTTTGCTCGATGCAAAATGGGAAGTCCCCATGTATGGAAAAGTTACCTTGTGAGTTTTACAAGGGGATGTGGGATGTGATACAAGATCATGCCTTCTCCTCAAGTCATTTGACTGAGTCTTTTAACCAAGGGTTGATTGATTTGATTCCCAAGAATGATTTGAGAGACTCCATAGTGGAATGGAGACCTATCACTTTGCTAGGAGTGGCCTATAAGGTATTAGCTAAGGCAACAACTCTTTGGGTTTGTAATGTTGTTAGAAATATTTTTCAAAGGCAATAGACAAGCTTTGTGCAAGGGAAATTTATCTTGGATATAGTGATCTCAGCATGGGAGGCCATAAAGTAGGCAAGGGAGTTTGGCCAATAGAGCCTCTTCTCGAAGATAGACTTTGATAAGGCCTATGATCAAATCAATTGGTCTTTCATCACTAAGAAATTGACTTGAATTTGGCCCTCAATGCATTGATATGGTGAACACGCTTTTTTCCAGTGCCTTAACTTTTGTATTAATAGACAACTCCCTATCCCCACATATTTTGTCATGTTCATTTATTCAATAAGGGTGTCCTCTAGCTCCTTATTTGTGTGTGTTAAGGGTAGATGCTTTTGGGTATCTCCTAGAATTTGTGTACATCCAGGGGCTCATACATGATATTTCTCTCCCAAATGATTTGGATATTGTTAACAACCTTTTTGTAGATTATTCACTCCTACATGTGTGCACAAATTAGGGATTAGTTGATGGAGCCAATGAATGTTTGGCTATTTTTTTGTGAGGCCTCTGGGGTGGTAGTTAATGATCACAAAACTAACTTTGGTTTGTTGGTTTAAAGGACCCCCTAAATTGGATCCGTCCAACATGGAATTTTGCACTCTTAGGAGTTATTATGCATTATCTTGGAATTCCCTTTGGTGTGGGCCTCTCTCTGGCTGTCATGTGGGATTGGTCCATTCAACATTTGTAGAGTAAGCTTCTCTTATGGCATAATAAGGACCTCCCATTGATGGAAAATTGATTGTTGTGGGAAGGATCCTCTAAGTCTCTCACATATATTATGTGTCTTGTTAGTTTCCCAACAAGGCATAGTTTTGGTGGTTGGCGCAGATGTTATGGTAGTATTTTTGGTCCAAGTATGGTGGGAAGTAGGGCCTTCTGATGATGCCTTGGAATGTTTATCTCATGCCCAGAGATGAGGGAGGACTTGGTTTGAGTGATGTGGAAACTAAGAGAAGTATTATTGCATCTAAGTGGGTGGTTTGTTGTCTAGACGTTTCTTCCCATGGTAAGTTTCGTTAAGACACATATTGCTCAAAACTCGACATGTTGGTGGGATACAATGGGCTTTGGTTTATGTGATATCATTTCACCCCCCAAATAGTTTCAAATATCAAGCACTTTTATTTTCAAGAGTATTTAGTCTACCTAGAGGAAGGTGGTGGGGTTCGTTAGGTGGCAAATGGTTGGCAATCATCCAAGGTCATATTTAGCTAGATGTCGTATTTGGAGCTAGAGGATTCAAGACATGTGTATTGTCGATCTTCCACACTTTCAAGCACAACAAATGAGCAAGAAGGGTACCTTTCTTTAGCATGACTTGTGGGATTCAAATACATTTTATCAGGGATTGGCGAAACTTAGCATGTGAGTTTTCCTTGTTTTCTGCATATTATCCCACCACCATGGGGGATTATATGACTAATTTCATAGGGGGATGTGTTCAAGATAAACATCAATATTCAGGACCTATATGGCATGATTAGAAGTGGAGTTTTGAGCGCGCATTAGTTCAATATGAATCATGTAAATTGTACTCCATCTTGCCTCAATGCCATAGGATTGGCCTTGTACTTAATGCATGGTGGGTGTCTTCAAATGAGAAGGGTTGATGGATTTAGAGGTTGCATAGTGTCAAGTTTGTGCAAACATCATATAAGCTACATGTGTTTGCATAGTTGGTTATATATCACAGCTTGCATTCCAAGGCCAATTTGGGAACAAGTGGTCTATCTAACTCTACCCTGTTTGAAACCATTATGAAATGGTGAAGGATATATTGTGGGATTGTCAATTTGTCATGGGTTCTTTAGATCATGTGTAGACATAGTGCTTGGTTCTTCTTCAAGGGAGAGTGCATTGATGTGTAGTTTTGTTTGGTGAATCCATGTCCTTAGTTCATTATACTTTTAGTGGAATCTAGCATTATATGTGGATCCTTGTTTTGTTTGTCCTTTGGAAAAAAAATTGTATGTGTCTTTTTGAGAATGATATCAACTCTTTGTCGGTGTTTTGTCATATGTGGACGAATGAGGTATGCATAGAACTCCTCCAATACATAATTGGCAGGCTCTTTCTAATACAAAACCCCTCCAATTGTACAATATTTTGTTGCTTTAAGTTTTAAGGATCGGGCCTGTGACTTATCAAAATGGTTTGGGCATTATCAATTTTGCAGGTAATAAACAATATCTTCATATATTAAGGGAGAAGAAATAAAGAAACTATATATCTCTTGATATGGAGGTTCAGGTAGCAATGTTTTAGATTGTTCCTCTTGATTTTGATGCTCTACTATTTTTCCATCAGACATTTGATTTATATGTAAGGCTTCACAGTTTGATTATTTTAATAATTTCATCAATCCTTGACCTTTAATTGGTTTAGTAGGTTTCATTTCTAAGTCATATTCTTGGATCTTTGAGATTCACTTTCTTGTCCTGCCTTCATTGTCTTGTCGGGTCAACATATCTTTCACCATTGAACAAGGGATGAAAGCTATAGTTTTGGAATGTAGGATATAACTTCTAAAAGCTTTAAGAGATTTAACCAAAGAAAAATCGTGCTTCTCTATAACGTTATATTTTAATTCAGCATATCTCATGTCCCTACTGAAGAATGCAATGGATTGTTCAAATCCATTTTCATTTTTTTGCAACAAAACAACAACTATTGTATGTTCCAATGTAAAAGGAAAAACAATAAAATCCTTTGTGTAATCAAGGCTTACCAACACTGGAGCTTCTATCAAAGCTTGTTTAATTTGATGAAAAGAAGATCTAGCAACCATAGTCCATTTGACATTGCTCCCTTTCTTAAGCATATTGGTAATTTCCTTTACATTTTTTTGCAAAATTAAGGATAAAACGTCTCAGAAAATTAATCTTTCCCAAAAAGGAGTGAACTTCTTGCTTATGCCAAGGTAAAGGAATAGTTTGTATAGCTTCTACTCTTTTAGGATTTATTCTAATACCATATCAAGTAACAATATGTCCAAGGAGTTTATCTTCAGTCATAGTAAACCATAATTTTTTTGAGTTAAGAGACATACCATATTTTCTTCATTTAAGAAAGCAATGCTTCAAATGCTCCTGGTGAAGTTGATTTGATTTAGAGAATATTGTCATATCATCTAGATAAATAACAATAAACTCATATTTATGATCTACAAAAGCAATATCCATTGCTCTCTAGAAAGTGGCACCAACGTTCATCAATCCGAAAGGTATTTTGTCATACATAAAGGTGCCCCAAGGTGTGGTGAAAGTTGTTTTATCTCTATCTTATTTATGGACAACAATCTAGTTGTATCCAGAAAAACCACGCATCATTGAAATTCTATGTGCACCAACTACCTTATGTAATATATGATCCATTTCGGGTAGAGGGTAATCGTCTTTTAATTAAACACGATTGGGATTTCTAAAATAAACACAAAGGCAAATTTCTCCACTCTTTTTCTGAACAAGAACTAAATTACCCAACCGCTTAGAATATCTGAGTGGAACAATAATTTTAGCATCCAACAATTTTTTCACCTCTTTTTCGATTACGAGTACCAACAAAGGGTTTACATGTCCAAGCTTTTGTCTGAAAGGGTTTACCCCTTCTTTAAGAGGTATTCTATGTTGAATGATATAAGTGTCATAAGTTTTTAAATCTTCATACCTCCAAGCAAAGACATCTACAAAATCTTTACAAAGATCAACATATTTCTGCTTTTGCTTAGGCGATAATGTTTTAGATAACTTAATAATCTTTGGCTTTTCATCTGTGCCAAGATTAATATCTTGTACTTCTTTGACCGAAGGTTTTAACATGGGTTTTATGGTTGCATCCTTCCGATCAAATAACTTTTCCAAAGGGATTAACTCTCTAGGAATATAATTATTTTTAAGTTGCACAATATTGTGATTAGCAATCTGTCCTACAACATTTTTAGGAGTATTAACTTCTTATTTGTCCTCCTGCTCATCTTCATCGATATTACTAGCAAAAAACTCCCCAACCATCTCCATAGATATTTTATCTATTGGTTGTTTCCAAAAATCTTCCAATGTTTGATATTGTTAGGAATAGACAGCCTATGCATAATTTCAATTTCAAACTTTAAAAGAGTTGTGTCTGGTGGTTTAAATGTTATTGCATCCATGACCAACGAATCTTCAATTTCATTATTTTCTCTCGAGATGGCTATAAAATTAACCACTAATAGAAAAAACTTTTCTAGATCTTAGACTTGATTTTTGTACGCTCTTAAGCATGGATTTTTAGTCTGACATCGAGCTTTGACTTGATTCACAACAAGTTCAAAATATCCAAATATGGACAAATTCTTAATATTCATTTTTTTGGCTTTCTCAAGGCCAAGAATTAAAGCTTCATATTCATCAACATTGTTAGTAGTTTCATAATTTAATTTATAGGAAAATGAAAAAGATTCTTTACAAGGAGAAATAAAAAGGATACGAGCCCCTGATCCTTCCGTGGAAGAATCCCCATCAAAGTACATCTTCCAAAGGCTATTTGAATTAGTTTGTATTTTATTTATAGCCTCGCAGATCGGAGTCTCTTCATTATCTTTCTTTGAAAATGATAAAACAAAATTTTCAAGTTCATCATTTTCTACATACATCGGATGATTTTGTGAGTTATTAACACCGATTATTGTATATGCAAAATGAGATTCTTTATATAAATTACGAGTTTGTCCTCCAAAGATTGGTATAGTGGCATATGATAAGTCTAATTGTAATGTCCCTCCTAATTTTGCACCTCGTGATCTAGACAATAGCATCCTGAAGCTAGCTGGAATGCCAACAACAAAAATATCCATCATTATACTTTTATTAGGAATTTGAGCAAGATTAACTACCAAATCTTTATTTATTCCCAAACATTGTACTTTCTTTGAATCAAAAGTATATAAACTTCCTTATAAGCTTTTGTAACATCAAGACCTAATTTCTCCATAATTACCTTGGGCATTAAAATATGAGAAGCTCATGAGTATAACATATAATTATGCAATAATTGATTATGAATTGTTAAAGTAACATAAAAAGGAGTTATATTACTTTCTTCTTTTTCAAGGTAAGCACCTATATATACCTTCGGTGCTTCCTCCTGCAAATTGATAGTATCAATATTTGATGCTAAATCAGAAGAAACAACAATACATTTGTGCACTTTCTCTTTAAAAGAAGATATCTTTATAATCTCATTTAATGGAACAAGAATTCATACCTTGTTAAGCTCATTAGTCGAATTAAAAGAGCTTATGTTCTAGACAAGTATTTCTTTGTTTGGAAAATTGGTAGTAGGCTTAGTTATTTCTTTCTAATTGTTTTCTATCTTTTTAACTACCTTTTGATTTGGAGGTTGAGCAAGATGTAATGTCCCTTTCCAAATGAGTCCTCTAGGAATTGATGAAATAACCTAAGTAATTCTCGTAGGCTATAGTCAGGGAGAAAAAAGGGAATTAATTATTTACTTAATGTCATGGGAGCGGGAATTAATTAAATTTAAAGGTGACATTGAGTAAATTCGCAAAAGGTGCCTAAGTGACTATTGAGAATATGAAAAGTCACTTAAATTTATTAAAAGGTGAAAAGGGTCGCAAACGAGTCAACAAAAGGATAAAAAGGGAAAAAGGAGGTGCCCTCTTTCATTCTTGCTTTTCATTTTCTAAAAATGGTTTGAGAGAGCTCTTTGTGGCTTTTGGAACTCTTGGGATGAAAACCCTAGGAGAAATTTCTGAGATTGGTTTCGGTGGTGAGACTATGTTGGTCATTGCAAGGAGATCATCTAGATCTACTATTTTTTCTTCATTTGGGTAGAGTTCATCTTCTTATGGCTGAGGTTTCTTAAGAGTGGTCAAGTTATTTCCATTTGCAGCTAAGTTACATTGTTTTGGTGGTTGTGTTTCCTTCTTTGTGGGTCGAGTTCCCCTATTTGGGTGCTTTGATTCAGAACTGGGCGCATATCTTGAGTGTGAGGCAGATCCATTTCATTGTCGGTTGACCATACTATTGGATGGGGTCGAGTTTCACTATTGGGGGAGTTTATTTCTTGAAGGGATTGTTTAACACTATGTTGGGCGCATTTTGAGCATCCATACCAAGGTTTATCTTTAGAGGGGTTGAGTTATTCAGCTGGAGACCACACACTCTCACTAGAGGCCGAATTTCATACATGTTGATCCTATCATTCACATTGGAGGTTGATTCTATTTGATGGACGGATTATTATCAAATATGGACCGTGTTCTTAACTTGTTGGGTCATGTTCCTCCTTGTGGTTGAATTTATGACTGAGAGGGGTGAATTTTCCTGTAGCTGCAAATCTTTGTAACTTAGGGGTGAATTGGTGGTTGTTGAAGAGGTGAAATAAGAGCAATTGCAGTTAATCGAAGTGTTATTCATTGTTGGACTGTTATTCTTATTTTGTTGGTCAAATCTTCATCTACAGTTTGATATTCTTCATCAGAAATAATACCAAGTTCATCTCATATATATATAGTGTAAAATGTGAGTAGAATGATTTAAATGCAAACAATTTGATAAATTGTTTACACTGTATAAACCAAGAAAAACACAAAAAAAATAGCCGAAATATTATAGTGGTATCAGAGACTCAATCTTGCCAGCCTAAGGGAATTTAAATTTTCATGAATCAAGAAGAGGGAGAAGGGTACATCACCTACAAAAGTAGGAGGCAGTGAGGGGCAGAAAACCCTTTTCAACAAGAAGAGCTAGTAGAAGTGAACCAACAGGAGGTAGAACCAGAGGAAAACATGGAGGATGAGAATGAGAATAGGGCCTTGCAAATATTAGATGGGCTAACTACTTGGAAACAACAATTAGCACAATTCTTGACTTAGTTGATTGCCACTAACCAAGCCAACTGTAACCATGGGGGTAACAATGGTAATGGGGGCACTAATGGACATAATAGGGGCAATAATGGAGGAGTGGTATCTCTGGGAATAATGGAAACCATGTAGAAGGCAGTAACAATCACATTTCAACACAAGTGGGTACTAGAACCATAGGCATGATAGTTCCCAGACCTCTTTTGCCTCAATTCATAGGGAACCAACAGGTAGGGAATCAAGGACAACAAGGTCAAGGTGAGACCTTTGATGATTAATGGAGGGAGTACCAGGCTATGGGTGAGGATTTCCATCCATGTAACTGCAGGACTATTACAATATCAAGTACAGGAATAGGCCAAGGGAAGTTAACATGGGTCAACATAACATTGATCTCGGGAGGAAGGTTGGGAAGCTCACCATTCCCACTTTCGATGGTTCGAGCAAATCCACAACTCGAGGATGGGTTCAAAAGTTGGATACATACTTCTAGAATAATACCATGATAAAGGACAAGGTGATTAAGATCACTACCCTGTCCATGAGTGGCCCATGAGTGGTGGTACCATGGATTGGCCACTTTGGGACATGCCAACATCACCTCTTACATGGACTTCACACAAAAGTTGATGGAGAGGTTTGACAGGAAGGATCCATAGATACACTTGAGGGAGTTGGCACACCTCAAGCATGTTGAGACACCAGATGCACACATCACCGAATTTGGAGAGATTGGTGATGTTGTTTACATAAGGTTTATTTGAAGCATTATGTGGTTGGGTGAAAGCCTTCAAACCAAAGACACTGCAGGATGCCATCATCCAGACATAGGACATAGAGGATGTGATCCCCAATACAAAAACTTTCTCCAAACCGTTCATTCCTCAAAAGAACAAAGATAAGAATCTGTTTCAAAAAGAAGGAATTGGAAAGGAGAAGATAGATCAGACAACTCGTATAGAGTCGAGGAGAAAAAATCTTTGCTTCAACTGCAAAGACCCTTGTGAAATTAGACACAAGTGTATGGGTAAGGGCAAGGCACATTATATAGAGTTCCTCTCAAAGAGTGAGGATGAGGAGGAAGAAGAGCATGCACATGATGGTGAGCAAGACAGATCAGTTGAGGAGCAACCACAGGAAGAGGCCAAGAGTGGAGCTATTGCCATTATATCGAATGTCCCCAGATTCCACACCTTCAAGATTAGGGGTGTTGTACAAGATCAATGGGTCACCATATTGATTGATGGTGGGGAAAATCACAAGTTTATCGACTCAGCATGGGTGGCTAGGAGAGGGATCCATATGATGGACTTCAAGGGATTTCATGTGGCAGTGGCTGGTGGTCGTGTCATACCTTGCACACAAAAGATCTCACAACTATGTTTGACATTGGGCAACTACACAATGACGGATGACTTCTATGTAGTTGAGTTACAGGATACCAATGTCATATTGGGGGTTCAATGGCTTATTTCCATAGGGAGGCATACGGTCAACTACAAGGCCATGGAGTTGGAGTTTAAGGCAACAAATGGTAGGAAAGTGGTCTTGAGAGGCATGTCGAATGATTCTCCCACGATTGTGTTAGGGACCTAACCTCCCTAGCCCCTCATGTAGGTATAATAATATATATTTTCATGTAATAAAGGCCAATATTAATAAGACCTACTAATAAGGAAGAATAAGTCAAATGTAAGAACACCTAATAGAAGCTTCCACTTCTAGAAGATCTTCCTCCATATTGTTCTTTTGGTAGATAGATTTAAAATAAATATGAGTCGAGGGCACGATAAGTTTTTGTCTTAAGAATGATTGTAATAGAGCGTTGTTCTGTTGGAGGTTGCCCCCTTGAAGAGGCAAGTGAACATTGTTTCCTATCAATAAGGTATTAGTTGGGTGTTGTGGTTTCATCAATTGTCTTGTTCCGTTGTTATTCTTTGCAATATTTCTATTTTGGATATTATAATAGATCCGGTACCTTACAAGTGGTATCAGAGCACTTTCCTTGACAAAAAATTGTGGGTTAATTTTTTTTTCAAGTAGAGACGTATTCTGGCGTCTTAAAGCTACAAAGATCTATCGTTCAACGCATAAATCCATGGTCAGGGAAGCATACACACATGAACTACAAGTGGTATTTAAGCGCACATTATTGGCCACCCTTGTAACCCCTATTGGTACCCCTTCGAGTGGTAGCGCATCAAACAACACTTGTATACAGATCGACTTAGATATCCTGAAGCCCTTTGTAGATAAACCAATCGACTTTCTGACTGTTATAGTGCCACCAAGAACAACACTCGGGAAGATACTCTCTAGTACCTGGGTAGTCGGGTAATACGACTAAGGGCACAGTCTAGCCTGCTTAGTTGATACCCTGAGATATTGGGTCGAGTACTATTGTTGGACCTCACATGTATATTAAAGAGCTATAACACAGGGCAAACCCTTGTTTGTAGACACCCGGAATACCCTAACCCTTGGGATGGAAACATAAACATAACATACAAGATCTATTGACATGCAACTTTACCTTGTGCATTCTGGTTGTGAAATTACTACACATTTTTTCATGTTAAGAATTTGGGCCTTTCAACACTGCAGTATTCTTCAGATCGGAGTATAACTTCGTTGGAGTAAAAAAAAAGTCTAGATCTTGCCTACACCATTGTTTGAGCCCTATCCCATCGGATTCCTCTCTTCGCCCTGACCGCAGTCATACCTACCATTTTTTTAGTAAAAAAAATTATGTGGACCCGACCCCTGTCCGGCCCCCTTATTAGGACTTACCCCATTGGATTCCCCTCATCACCCTTATCATCATGATACCCTTCACCCATAACCCCTTTTTTGTGCGGTCCCACCCGCCCCTTTCCAGTTCCCCCCTTCCTCATGGCCCACACCCGTGTTAAAATGTTGTGCTCGTTTCACCATAGACAATGTTACACCATTTTCACCCAACCATAGGCACAAAGCCACCCCCGAGCACCTTAACCTTTACCAGATAGAATGATTCTGGGAATCCACACTAGAACCAACAGATAAACCAAGAGAGTGCACCTTCTCCAAGGTAGCGCACAAGTAAGAGTACCAAAAAGGTTGAACAAGAGTGTGTTGTACCACTGCAACTACTACTACTCCTCTTCCATACTTGTGCACTACTTCTACTGCTACTGCACTTCTAAGATATGCGCACCAACTGAGTGAGTGTGTGTTTTTCCAAATGAGCTAAAGCGCCTTCTATTTATACCAATCTGGCTAGGTGAACATGTGTCTCTTCAAGCAGGGTCGACCTGTCCTTTTCTGTATATAATACTTCAATATTACTTATTCTGCTGAGTCAACTTGTCTTCCAGGGTTTTCACACATCTATTTAGGTTTTCTCTTGCTTCCAGAATATTCTATTAAAGTCAAAGGTTTATCCAAGGAGGTTAATACCTCCCACAGCTACCAAAACATCAACACTCCCTCTTACCTAGGGAGGTATTTAACCATGATGTTCCATTATGGTCTCCATAGCCTTGCTCGCTATGCCATGATCCTCTCGTCATGGTTATGCAGACCATGCTACTGGTAGCATCATTACTTCACAAATGGCTACACCCATGTGGACCTGTCAATATAGTCTAGGGGCCACAACCCGCTAGAGAACACTGGACCTACACCTCATAGGTGTGTCACCATCGTCGTCATGGGATACACCCGCATGACGTGCTCACTCATGGCTACACCCATGTTGTGAGTATCATAATTATCCATCCATCTCACATGGCATGGGCAAGACCTACATGGTCGTGCAAACTGATAGCATCACTAGAGCTACACATGCTATCTCATGATCACCCAGATCATATTACGAGCAACACCATCACAACCATATAGGTTCTTAACTACGCCACTAGCGTACCAAACTGTCTCACTGGTGTAGCAACAACTCGGCATACCATACCATCTCACTGGATTATCCTACAGCTCGACATAAATCCTACAACTCAACACAAGGCCTACAAATCGGCATGAAGCCTACAACTCGGCATGAAGCCTACAACTCGACATGAAGCCTACAACGTGGCATGAAGCCTACAACTCGGCACAAGACCTACTACCCGACACAAAGCCTACAACTCGACACGAAGCCTACAACTCGACATGAAGCCTACAACTTGGCACAAGGCCTACAAATTAGCACGAAGCCTACAACTCTGCACAAAGGCCTACAACTCGACACGAAGCCTACAACTCAGCACAAAGGCCTACGACTCGGTAGGAATCCTACAACTTGACATGAAGCCTACAACTCAACACAAAGGCCTACAACTCGGCATGAAGCATATAACTCAGCATAAAGGCCTACAAATCAACATGAAGCCTACACGATCCTTCTTTTCGAATTCTTCCATCAACTCCCTCTAACTGAGAGAATCCTCGAACCATGCTTCCATTTGCTGCATGCTCCTATGCATCCTGCAAAGTTTCATGAAACCTTGCTTCTTCCTGATCACTGACTCCCTCAAGAGTTTGACTCCCTCTGAGTCCTTTCAAGTCTTGCTTTCTGTGGTAACCTTCTTGGAATTCGTAGGATAACCTACCCGAAACAAGAACAACAAGAGAAAAAGTATTTCCAATATCATAGCATTTATATAAGAACATATCAATTTCATGGTAATTCATTATAGCATTACCAAGGTTTCCTTCTTGAGAACAAGAACAAGAAATATCTCCTAGAGGAGATGTTAGTTCATATTGCAATTAAGTAAAATAAGCATTTATATTAATAATACATACTACTAAGTATTCATTTGTTCCTAGCATTAATAAAATCTAAAGGATTGCAATACTTAAGCAACAATAAAAATATCAAGCCTGATATGCAAACCTAGAGTCTGGTTATTGTTCTGCTTGAGTTGATTTTCTTATGAGACAAGTATTCTTTCCAACCCGGAGAGTGTGTTGTTCCTTTGAATGTATTAGATCTGAGATCTTTCTAGCTCTATGATTGCTTCTTGGACAAATATCCCTTCTCTTTCCAAAGAATTAGATTTGCAATAGTTGCTCTTTATTGTTTCTCCTTCTCCACGTTCATGTGCTTGGAAGCTCCAAAAATCAAACTCTTCGTACTTTTACGCCTGCTCTTCAGCCTATGGTTCCATAAATTTTCCCTTTGTTCTTTGAAAGGATGATGTCAATCCTTGTCTTCCATGCTCTACCAAGAGACCATGCTTTTGCTACGCCACTCTGATTTTATGGAGGAAGTCATGACTGTCTTTGACTTTGACCTTGACCAGTCTTTTGACTTTGACCAGCCAAACCTTGAGTTTGACTAGTCAAATGTTGACTTTGACCAGTCAAACATGGAATTTGACCAGTCAAACATTGTCTTTGACCCAAAAGATAAACTTTGACATTTTTTTATGGCTAAGGCCACCAGGAGATGTGTCGGGTTAGGGTGCACTAGGATATCCAAGAATTATGTCAAACACTTCACTTAAAGTGCCCAAACGATCAGGTTAGGGTTTGTTGTTGCTGCAAGATCAGAAACACTAGTTGCAAGTGCAATTGTGCTACACCGAGCTTGACAGAGAGTTGTGGATCTACCTTCCAATGGTTAGACTATTCCAAAGGTGGTGTGGGCCCATAACCTGTTAGAATATTGTGCTCATTTCACCATAGACAATGCTACACCATTGTCACCCAACCATAGGCACAAAGCCACCCCCAAGCACCTTAACCTTTGCCAGATAGAATGATTTTGTGAAGCCACACTAGAACCAATAGATAAACCAAGAGAGCACACATTCTCCAAGGTAGCGCACAAGTAAGAGTACCAAAAATGTTGAACAAGAGTGTGTTGCACCACTGCAGCTGCTGCTTCTCCTCTTCCATACTTGCACACTACTTATGCTGCTATTGCACTTCTAAGATATGTGCACCAACTGAGTGAGCGTGTGTTTTTCCAAATGATCTAAAGCGTCTTCTATTTATACTAATATGGCTAGGTGAACATGTGTCTCTTCAAGCAGGGTCGACCTGTCCTTTTCTACATATAATACTTCAATGTTACTTATTTTTTGCTGAGCTTGCTTGTCTTCTAGGGTTTTCACACATCTGTTTAGGTTTTCTCTTGCTTCCATAATATTCTATTCTAGTCAAAGATTTATCCACGGAGGTTAATACCTCTCGCAGCTACCAAAAAATCAACAACCCGTAGCTAAGACCTTGAAGCCCACCTCAATACCTTGTCCTATGATTTCGTAGAGGCCCAGAAGGAAGTGCAACAACTCAGTGCCAATATTACCACCCTCAATAACAAAATGCATTCCACCATAGACACAAAAATGGAAACCATGAAACAAGACATTTCTACCCAGCTTGAATCCTTCACTGGCCATATCTGCAACAAGATTAATATCACTGGAGACCTTACCTCCTCTGATCCACCTTTGCAACTCGAAGGTGAAACTTCCTCCAATTCCTAGACTTTTTAGCCCCATCACTTTCAGCAAGACCTACGCCTTCCGCGAGTGGATGTTAACAAATTTGATGGTTTGGATCTCACTGATTGGGTAACTCAATTGGAACATTATTTCTCTTTGTCCCACATTATGGATGAGTTGGCCAAACTGCGGTATGTTGTTCTCCATCTAGATCAAGAACGTTGGAAATGGTGGCAATGGAGAAAAAATGCCCACCAAGGGTATGTGGCTTGGACACAATTCGTTTTAGAGATTTATGAACACTTTGACACCGACACCCACCATTTAGGTCATTTGACAAAGTTGAAACAACCTGGCATAGTGGAAGACTTTATAGTTTCTTTTGAGCGATTGGATTTCTTCATTGAGGGCATGTCTGATGTTTTTTTTTCTTTTGGTTTATATATTTTTTCTGAGAATGCTTTGTCACTGGCCTCAAGGATGAGATTCATGCCCAAGTCCTCATGGTTCACCCCCAAAGTTCGTTGTTTTTTTTTTTCATGAGAATGCTTTGTCAGTGGCCTCAAGGATGAGATTCATGCCCAAGTCCTCATGGTTCACCCCCAAAGTTGGGTGGAAGCTACTAAAAGAGCTAAGGAAGCACAACATGTTGTCTCTTGTCAAATGAGAAAACCATCCTTTATTCCTCGCCCTAAACCAGTCACTCCCACTCCTCCTTCCACTCCACTAAAGATCGAAAAATTGATCCGGGCAGAAATGGTTGAATGCAAACTCAAGGGCTTTTGTTATAATTGTGATGACAAATATTTTTCTAGGCACAAGTGTAAGGAACAAAAAATTTTTATGGACATCTCTGAGGATGTTTTTGAAGAAGAGGTCGAGGCTCGCCCTGTGGTCGAGTCATCTGAACCCACTGACCTGACTCCACCCTCAGACCCCCCAGAAATTGAATCGATCATTTCGTTGAATGCTCTCACTGGATTCTCTGCTTGCCAAACCCTCAAGCTAATTGGTTACATTAAACATCAGAAGGTCATCATCCTCGTTGATAGTAGCAGCACCCATAATTTTATTCATCGCACATTTCCCAAGAAACTAATAGCTATATCCGAGCAGTCAACAACTTTCAAATCATGATTGCCAATGGTGGGTCCATGAAATGTGGGGAGCGTTGTGAAAATGTGCATCCCCAAATTGGTTAGTACCACATGAAATCTCATATGTTTGCTATCGACATGGGTGATTGTGACATTGTTTTGGGTGCCAAATGGCTAAGGACTCTGGGCCCCATTCTCATGTATTTTAAGGAATTAACCATGCAATTCAACCAGGGGGGCCATTAGTATAAGTTCCAAGGAATCACAACAGGTTCCCCTAAAATCATCAATTCCCATCGCATGGAAAATCTTTTCAAAAAAGGTCATTTCAACATTATTTGACAACTCCATTCCATTCATGCCACTTAGACACCCTCTGTGCCTACTAACCTCCAATCCATCCTCTTCAAACATCAAACTATTTTTTTCACTTCCCAGGGGCTTCCTCTTTCCCGTGGTGTTCATGATCATTCCATTCCCCTCGTCCTCGGTAGCCTTCCTCAGAATGTTTGTCCCTATCGTCATCCCTTTGCCCAAAAAAATGAAATTGAGAAAATTGTTCAAGAATTGCTCTCCACATGCATTATCCATCCTAGTACTAGCCCCTATTCTTCTCCTGTGGTCATGGTACTTAAGAAAGAAGGATCTTAGCGCATGTGTCCTAACTTTCGAGCCCTCAACAGACTCACCATAAAAGAAAAATTTCCCATTCCTGTCATTGATGATCTCTTGGATGAATTAAGTGGTGCCCATTTCTTTACTAAACTTGATCTTTGTTCCGGCTACCACAAAAAATGTATGAAAGAGGCAGACATTCCTAATACTGCATTTCAAATTGATAAGGGCGACTATGAGTTCTTAGTCATGCCCTTTGGCTTGTGTAATGCTCCCTCCACTTTCCAAAGCCTCGTGAATCATGTCTTGTGTCCTTTTCTCCATCATTTTGTCTTAGTTTTCTTTGATGATATTCTCATCTATAGTAAAACATGGACAACCCATCTTGGTCATGTGGATCAAGTTCTTCATCTACTCTCTCAGCACCAAGTTTTACTCAAACAATCTAAATGTTCTTTTGGAGCTTTAGAAGTTGAGTACTTGGGTCATATTGTTGGAAAGGAGGGTGTTAGGGTGGATCCTAAGAAGATTGAATCTATGCAGGATTGGCCTCGCCCTAAGAATATCAAAAGCTTGCATGGTTTTCTAGGTTTAACAAACTATTATCACAAGTTTGTTAAGAATTATGGAAAGATTGCAGCGCCTCTTGTTAATGTTTATGCCATTATTATAGTTCTTTGCCTTTCATTAGATAAGAGCATAATAAGAACAAGATCACTGAGAAATACACATTCA